>JAMBLF010000895.1:0-168647 GCA_030578115.1 Leucoptera coffeella
TGATAATATTAATAAATTCGACGTAGCTCAGTTGTTTGGGGCTTGGCTCTGTATCAGTGAGTACAGGGTTCAAATTCCGCTTGAACATGTACCGATGGAAATAAAGTTTGACCATTTTCTATGTACATTTTTGTAATGAAAAAACACATTTTACGAAATGCATCGAATTATACAGTGAGGGAAAACATCGTGAGGAAACCTACCTGTTCGTCGTGTTGAGTACTGACTATCTGGTCCACACATGGGTTCGTGGTGTCCATAGAATTACTTTCGCAATTGCGGAGATGGAAACCTGAACCTCTGACTACCCCGCAAGGGTTAATGGTCGTGAATGCGTTTGTCTTTGTATCGTAAACAACTACTTTTCAAATGTTACAACACCTGCAAATTTCCAGGTCCTCCCTCCGTCCTGTCGTCAAGCCGCAGGTCCAGGTCAGCTGACTCCCGCTCAGTGAAGAAGGCTCCTTTGTCCACGGTGATGAAGAGCACTTCCAGGAGGCGGTCCCGCTCCGTCTACAGAACTCCAGCTTATAATAGGAACGCTGTCAACAATTATCCGTGCATCACGCCTAAGGTAAGTTAAAGGGGGTTGGAAGTTATATTTTTGGCCACACATGGGTTAGAGGTGGCTATAGAATTACTATCTCATATACATATCTCATATAGCATGTGTGGCTCAGGTACTTAGACAGAGTTTTCGTATGGAAATATGTAATTCTTTCAAAATATGTATTTAATGGTGAGGGAAAACATCGTGAGGAAACCTGCTATCCCTCAGGATAAGTAATAGTCAGTGCCTATATACGGCGATACGGCTCACTACCTATCACGTTGGGTGCTGTCTATCTAGTGATACGCGGGCTTCGAATGACCCATACATAAAATATCTTCGAAATTTCGGAGATGGGCATTCAAGCCTCTGACTACCCCGCCATAATAAAAAAGGGAGTGTGTATACACAAGTCGTGAAGCGTATGTTATGTTTATGTATGTTAGAGGTGGCTTTAGAATTACTATCTCCGTAATGGCGGAGATGGATACCCAAACCTTTTAATAGACTTTTAAATGGTTGATGGTCGTGATTGCGTTTGTCGTTATTTTGGTAGAAGCTCAATTGGTTCTCGTAGTTGTTTTCTGTTAACGAAATATTTATCAAAATAAAAAAAAAACACCAATTACGATGTTCAATTTCATTTTGTCATTGCGCATAACATATGTTTTCATAGACACAGACGCTCAATGCTTTTATTTAATTATCACTTTCTTGTACACAAACATTTGAGTTTGATTTTTACGCGGCGACATTGAATACGTACCACATTGGTTGGGTGCTGGCTATGGTATAAATAGCCTAATCTAAAGTTGCTGAGATAGACACTTCAACTTCTACAGTGATAATGGACAACAACCGTAATACAATTATGACAGAATAAATACATTTTTTAAGGTAATAGGTATTTATAATACACATAAATGTACGTATGCTATATGTTCTGATGTTGATTTGCAGGTGACCCCTAACACTCCGCTCACCGTGCTGCGCCAGCCCCGGCAGGGCGAGATGGTGGTCTCAATGTCAGGGTCACCCGTCATGGTGCCTACATTCAACAAGTAAGTCTATTAATACTTCATTTTTACATAAAATATTTTATTAGGAACCATTAATCTTCTTTTCTGCGATCTCAATAAGTATTCGACGCAGCTCAGTTGTTTGGGGCTTGGCTCTGTATTGGTGGGTACAAGGTTGAAATCCCGCTTGAGCATATACCAATGGAAATGAAGTTTAATGAATTTCTATGTACATTTACGAAATGCATCGAACAACTACGGTGAGGGAAAACATCGTGAGGAAACCTACTTGTTCGCCGAACAGGTAATAATTCGTGCTTGTAAATGGCGACATAGCTTACCACCTGGTATCGTGTTGATTATCTAGTCAACACGTGGGTGCGAGTTGTCCATAGAATTATTACCTTCGCAATTGCGGAGATGGAAACCTGAACCTCTGACTACCCCGCAAGGGTCATGAATGTCTTTGTTTGTTTTTTTTTGTCTCAATAAGTATAGTCAAAATTCCGACCTTAATATAACAGTTAGATACCAAGTAATTTTTAATAGAATGTTCTAGGTTCAAAAGGACGCTGTAAGAAGTAATTATAACAGCAGTATGTATGTCAAGGTGTAAGGAAGTCAATAACGCAAAAGTGCTTAGCCAGGATCATAATAAATGAGGATTTGTAATCTCATCCTATTGGGTCATCTTAATGTCTACGTAGTAATATGCATTAATCATGCACCAATAGTCCCCCAGCATGTTGTTGAATAAACTTTTAAACTGATGTCATGTATCATCATCGCATTGCGATACAAACAAAAAACAAACAAACGCATTCGCGACCATTATCCCTTGTGAGGTAGATATTCAGAGGTTCAGGTGTCCATCTCCGCAATTGCGAAGGTAGTAATTCTATGGACACCTGGAACCCCAGTGTTGATCTGATAGTCAGTACTCAATAAGACAGGTGGTAAGCCATGCCACCATTTACGAGCACTTACTATTACCTGTACAGGTAGGTTTCCTCACGATGTTTTCCCTCACCGTATAATTCGATGCATTTCGTAAATTTGTTTTTATTACGTAAATATTTACGTTAAGCATTTTGTTCCAGCATGCAACGAGACGAGATGGCTAACTGCAACATAATGCTGCAAGACGGAACAGTACTTTCACTTCAACCTAAACAGCTCCGCCAATCACAAGCCTTCATTCCCTTTTCACTGATGGGAGCGAACGTAATCAACCAATTAAAGATGCTTAAAGAAAACATAGACAAAGTGGTTAGAGTGACAGAAAAGGCTCAAGATAAGTGACTGTTATATGGATCAAGTATTGGTTTTAAATTTTGATTGTATAGTATTTGGTATATGTAATTGTCTAACAAGTGACTATTCGGAATAGGTTTACTACCTGTCACATTATGTTTTATAAGATAAAAAAGGGTTTGAGTTGGCTATAAAATCCGCAGTTGCGGAACAGACACGATCCTTCTGGCTACCCAGCAAGGGATGGTTATGTAGTGTATGTTATGTTAGAACCCTTTTCTTGCTCAATCTCCGCTATATAGTAATGATAGTATTAATAGTTTTAGAATAAAACCTAAGAGCTACCTACAGATATAAATTCATCATTCTTAAATAAGTTTAGTTAGTAAAAGAATTTGTTTGCTAAATGTCTTACGAGAAACTTCTTAGAGTTTGTCTAACAAGAATGCATCCCGTATATGAAGGTCGTGAATATATGTAGGTTTGTATATTATGTTTGTCATCTTTAAGTTAACTTTACACTAAAAAAATGGTATTTTGTAGAAATATACTATATCAACACAAATTACATGGAAGTCGATGTTGAATCGTATCCAATGTGACAGGTGGTGGCAAACCAAACTAAAAACAAATGTCCCGTGATAGTCTGGTTCATAAAAAGAATGCTAACTAGCTGCCGTTCTTTCCGGCGTGTCGTTGGACTTACTAGGATAATTAGAATCAATTAGGCGATGGGTTAGCAATCTTTCATCTATGTTCCATATAATATAACAACCACTATATTCATGCTCAAAATTGACCTAGGACATATTATCGTGTTTCCGAGGTTCTGTCCACCTCGAAAGGGATTGAGCTACTTGAATATATATGTTATGTATAATAACCTACATTTACATAGTCATTGCAAGTCCCTTTAATACAACGTAAGGGTGTATTTATACTGGCGAAGTCGAAGCGTCAATCGAAAACACAACATATCCAAATTCAACCTTATCTTCACTGTATAGTGCACATATTACTTTTAATAACTAAATTCTGAAGGATGCGCGCATCATTTTAAAATATCAAAAGCAAAATGTACTTTATGCTGTGGAGTTAAGGTTGAATTTGCTTTTTATAAGAATAACGGGACTTATCGCGTATACTTTATAAACAAAGTATTACCATTATTACCCGATGTTTCGGCAATGTTGCAATGGCCATGGTCTTGGGTCGGAGTAAATAAATTATATATAACAAATGAATTAGTTACGTTAATTTTTGGATAGACGCTTCTTCTTTGCGCCAGTATAAATAAGCCCTTAGCTGGCCTAATGTTTCAGGATTGCGTTTAATGTTTTTGTAAATAGTATTACTTTATTGTGTGAGTTTCTTGACAAGTTATTATGAGTTAGTATTGTATTAGTTAAGGCCGCATAGCTATGAAGTGTTGGTTCCTAAAGTCACATAGAATCATACAAGACGTTTTGAGTGTCCAAAGACTAAATTGCAAGTGTTTTTTCAATCTCTGACTACTCTCAAAGAGATAACAGTTGTTATACAAATGTACTTGCAAATGAACCATGTTGAGTACATGGAATTAAAATGAAGAATTTTAGGTTAAAGTTTATTTCCTCGGAAATTCTGTACACAGAACGTCTGTCTGTCCCGCACGGGATAAAAGTCTTGAAGAATATGAAAAAAGAACCAACGCTTCATGGTTTAGTTGTTAGTATTTTATTAATTGAATAAATAAGTTTGTAGAGTTATTTTCTGTTTTATTTCTCTATTCCCGTAACCGCCCTTCCACCTTACATTTATATGTAAGGTGGAAGGGCGGTTACGTAGTGATCTGTCCAATGAGACATATTGTGACAGTTGTCAAATGAACGACATGTTTAAACGCTGATGTTAGAAGTACCTAAACTCATCTAAACTACATACTGAAAGAGTGACGTTAGAACTACGTATAACCGCCGAGTGTGAATGACGTATCAATGAATTGAAACTGATTTCAGTATCGAGACCAATAAAAATGTGATCTCTGCATACCTCTCTGTGAAGAGGCGTGTTATGTATGTTTGTCACTAGATATCTAGAACTGGAATAGAAAGTAACTAGGTCTAAAGAAAGAGGGCCTAAAAACCGTCCATTGGGCCGGCCGGTGACATTCTAGTGAAAAGTGAATTCGATGTGGCGAATGATCCTGCGAATATGACCCCTGACTAGCAGTCTGGCTAGCTTAGCTGCATATCGTAGGAGGTGACTAAGGGACGGACGGCTTATAGCATCTATTGGGCGATAGGCTAGCAACTTGTAACCAATGTTCTGTTATGACATCGCAATCCCAAATTCATGCTAAAAAGTGACCTGGGAGATATGAGTATTATGTTTCCAAGGTGCTGTCCACCCCGAAAGGGAATAAAGAACGTGAATGTATACGTCATGAAAGATCCACACAATTGCAGACATGAATACTCAAAACTTACCAGCCCTTGGTCCAGGTTAATTTCAGTAGAGTTTAACGTGGTGTAACAGAAGTACGCAATGTCGGATATTTGTATGAGAATTATGCGGTGAAGTGGGAGGGTGAGGGTAGGGACCCCAGAGTTTAAGCCACGCCCCTTTTAGATACAAGTAGTGGAAAATTTCAACGAATAGGTAAACCACCAGTCTAACATTCGCGACATCGATTGACAACTAAAATAATTTAATCATATTTTAATCAAATATTGATTTATCCGTATAATGTAAGACTTGGTTATCCATGCGCTTCCTTACGTAATTCACATAATATGTCACAATATGTTCAGTACTTTGGTTTAAATGCGTACACTCAGACCAAATAAACGTACTTAAATACTTTTTATTTGGTCTGAGTGCGTACATCACAAGTTCAGCAATCGTTCAAAGACGTATGATACTGACTTTAGTTGGAAGGCGACTAGTAAGCTCCTCCCCCATAAAAACTGCTATTTGATGACGTCACGAACATTTTGTCATATCGGACGATTGGTTTCTCTCTTTGTGTTAACTAAAGTGGGCGTGAAATGATGGTTTGCGGTTCTCATACTACCATAAATCGTGTTATAGACAAATTAAAATGCCTAAATTAAATCATAATGTTTATATCCCTTAAATTTTTATATTTTGATGAGTTTTTCACTGAAACAAATATATTTTTATATTGATTTTTATCTCATTTTTTAAGATTATGACTTCTAAACAAAGTAAACATGATATACCTTGCTACATTTTGAAAAGGGGTGGTAAAAAAGTATGCTACCAACTGCACAAGTAAGTACTCTATCCCTCTTTTCCCTTGCTAGCTAAGGGGTAAACAGAATGCCAAATAGCAGTCTTTCTTCCCGGCATGCGCTAGGAGACAACTAAGAGCTTTATAGACAATGAAATTTTTTGGTATATATGTAGGTTCCCAATTTGCCACCAATGTTCATATTGAATGCTATCACAACCCTAACATTAATGCTGGAAGTGACCATGTAGATAGTTTCTGAGATACTGTCTACAGATATTGAAGGACCTTCTAATATGTTATTGAGATTGGTTAATATTGAGGATGTGACTTACATTTTAGTTCTTGGTTTGATTAGTATCCACCAAGAATCCTTTTATCAGATACAAGTTCACCGAGACATTTTGTTTCTGAGGTTTGGTCCCCCTCAAAATAATAGGACTTGGGCTATACCTTTATATTCACATTTCCATCTACTTCGAATATTTCGACAAAGACACTTACACTTACAAACGCGTTCATGATCATTAACCCTTGCACCCGCAAACCGCACCCGTCACGGATTCAGGTGTCCATCTCCGCAATTGCGAAGTTGTAATTCTATGGCCACCTCCAACCCACGTGTTGACCAGATTGTCAATACTCAATGTGATAGAAGGTAAGCCATGTCGCCATTTACAAGCACTGACTATTACCTGTTCGGGGAACAGGCAGGTATCCTCACACATAAGATGTATTGCTTAACGAAAAAAAAATGTTATTCTTGTATGTTAACACTAAAATTCTCACATTATATACCTCGATTTGTCATGTATAAATTGCCACCTTTCAGACCGAAAGATTGCTTCCTGAAATTCCCTGAGACCGGCAAATACATCCACGAATGTGTCCCTCTGGAGCACAAATACGAGCACTTGGACGAAGCTGATGGAACCTACAGGAAGATGCTGTTACCCCGGCCTGGGACTCGCTACTATCCAACTATTATGGAGAAGAAGAAGTTTGGAGTGATTCAGAAGCGTGCAGAAGTATTGAACTGTTTTTGTTTTAAGCTTAGGTTCCGCCCGTAGTACGGTGAAGGAAACCTACCTTTGTCTGTTCCTTGAACAGGTAGTACAATGATTTATTAACAAACGGGACTTATCGTTTGTTAATAAATCATGAGTATAAATCGCGAATCTCTTAAAACTATAGGTAGTACAATGCTTGTAAATGGCGATACTTGTCATTTGTCACATTGAGTACTGTCTGATGAACACTGTGCTTGAGCTGACTGTAAAACTACTATCTCCGCAATTGCAGAGATGGACACCCAAACCTCCTGACTGATAGATGATAGTCAGTGCTTGAAAATAGAGATGCGGCTCACCACCGGTCACATAGAATATTATCTATCTGATCAACATATAGGTTCGAAGTGGCTATAGAAATACTACCTCCGCAATTGCGGTGATGGTAACGCGAACCCCCGGCTACTCCGCAAGGATAGTCAGTGTTTGAAAATACCATAAAATCACTACCTCCACAATTGCAGAGATGAACACCCTAACATCTTGATCTACACTGCAAGGCAAGGTTATGAAAGTGTTTGTCTTTGTGTTGTCTCCTGTACGGCCAAAACGTGAACAGAATACTTGCTATTAGGAGGACGCATAAGGATATAGGGTACTTGGAACCTATTGGGCGATGTATCATCGACCTGTCACCAATATTATACATCAAAGTCATTGCAATGTTAATAGTTAAACGAACGGATGTTCAAACGGACGGAATGTTGTCTAGAAAGTCCCGTCCACTCTGGAAGTGTGAGAAACGTGACGTGACGTCAATTTATATGTTTGGATTCTTATTTTTGATCCTCCATAAAAAGTCATGTTATGCTAATGACTTTTTCTTTATTCATGAGTATAATCTATATTTGTACACATAAATTACTGAAGAGATGTGCCTGTTAGTAAACTCCAACGACCTCCTCGTTAAAAAATCTATATACATCATAAACTAGCATGAGTCCTAAATAATAATAATATGTAATACCCCATATTTAATCTCAATAGCTAGTATCAGAAGATGAGAAACTCCAAGAGATAGCAAAAGAAGAACAGCGGGTGAAGAATTGCATGATAGAGTCTGAAAAGAGGATGCAGAAGTTGAAAGAATCTCTGCAGAGGCAACCTGGAGTGCTGAAGAGCGTGGAAGAAGATGATGGCTCGATTGGAGTCGAACAGTATGTGTTGCGGAAGGCACAGCGTGAGTAAAGAAGTAATAATAATAATATTTGGACATTATTACACCAATTGAACTAGCCCCTTGGTAAGTACATTTAACACTTGTGTTAAGGGTACCAGTGAACGTAAATTTAAGAAATAAATACTTATTATATATGTATAGATAAATACATATAGGTATAGCATATATAATCAAAGACCAGACTGGAAAGCAGAAGAAACGCGTAGTTCTTAACTCTGCCCTGCATCCACCGGGAATCGGACCCGGGACCTCACAATTAATGTTCAGGTGGTTAACCAATCGCGCCACGGAGGTCGTCAAAAGAAGTAGAAGTTTAGTGTTATAGCATTAGCGTTATAGCTTGCGGCGTCAGATTCAAAGGTAATTAAGAAGTGAGTATCAAAACTAGTTACTTATACTATGATTATGTAACTGAAGTTAAAGCTGTAGGTGATGGTGAAGGAGGTGTCTCCGAGGTTCTGTCCACCCTGAAAGGTAACGAAGGATATAAATATGTGTCAATATAAAGGTTGTAAAAGTAATTGAATTCATATAAAGACAAACAAACAAAAAGACAAACGCGTTCACGATCATTAACCCTTGCGGAGTTGTCAGAGGTTCAGATGTCCATCTCCGCAATTGCGAAGGTAGTAATTCTATGGTCACCTCGAACCCACGTGTCAACCAGATAGTCAGTACTCAATGTGACAGGTGGTAAATCATGTAGCCATTTACAAGCACTATTACCTGTTCGGGGAACAAGTAGGTTTCCTCACGATGTTTTCCCTCACCGTAGTATTCGACGCATTTCGTAAATGTGTCATATAAAGATTTATTATATTTTCTTGATAGCTCGTGTATGTATACCATGTTATGATGTTTTTCTTCCTCACAGTACAGATGGCAGAAGATCTTCCAGGCCCGAGGTTGTGTGAGAGCGTTATCAACGCAGCAAAGTGCACCGCCATCAGGGATGCCCAGCTTGTTGAAAAGCAGAGGATTAAAAAGGCTTTGGCTGAAGAGGAACAGAGGTTATGGTTATACTGTAGATCTATTTATTGGATTGAACGTATTAAAAAATATTTGTTACTTTACGGAAGTCGACCAAAAGGGAATACCTGAGTTAAAAATATATAACTCAGGTATTCCCTTTTGGCAGATATGCCTACGTTAAGAGTATTAGCATGTAGCTAATATTATACATTAAAAACTTGTGCTGCAAATAATAGTGTTTAGTTCTTTTCCCGAAATACTTTATATACAAACGTAGGCGTATTCAAGAAAATGGTATATCTTATTATAGATAAATATGCCGTCAGATATTCCAGTTCCTTATGCCACCTCAAAAAAAAGAAGACAGTCATTTTTTACATACTAGTAAATCTCTTACTCGCTTACTCAAAAATTAAGCAACTGTCGCTTTATGAGTTCCAATAAGAACTATTCAATTGCAGACTGAACGATATGATAGAGCAGATCAGGCAAAAGGAAGAGCAGAAAGCGAAAGAAGAAGAAGAGAGAAGACAGCAGCTTCGAAAGGATAACATTGCGGCACTCAAAGAGCAGATGCGTGAACATGAGGCGGCAAAAGTAATATATTTACTGTACTTATTTGATTAAGTATTGTGATTGTACATGTATGGGAAGTAGATTGAATGTCGCTACTAGCTGCACATTTTAAACGGCTTATCTTAGGTGACTAAATAAATTGTAAAATGGTCGTACATGGTAACTACCTTCTGGATGATGGACTATTATTTTAAGTATGGTAAGGTGAGTCGAGAAGCGGGTATTCAAGATTTTTATTTAGAAATGATGTGATAAATGATTCACTTATTTCTCAAATAATACGATATATTCAATCACATAACTTAAACATAGAATCTTGCGAATCGTCGTACAAGGCAGTAATCAGTGGAGGTAGTACTCATATCGCCCTGGAGCTGGTCCTTTATGTAAAAAATGTGTTCGATCTGTTCAATAACAATCTGTTACAAGATTAGCTAGTAGACGATTAGGACACGTAAATACTACTACTGTACGACAGCATAATCATGAAATATAATTATGTCTACGTAATCTAATTTCCTAGACTGTGCAAGCTGAGAAGACCTTGGAAGATAGCATCCGGTTGAACATGGCAGCCATCGTCCTGCAGGAGGCTGAAGCCAGGAATCTCAAGGCCAAGCAGGCTGAACAGTTGCACCTTAAAACCATGCTGGATGAAGGTAATACATTATTTATTATTATTTATTTATTTACATAAATGTACAATAATGTCCTAACAGGAGAACCTTTCGACATTATTGGAGTAACAATAAAAAAATTAACATTACGTAACAACACATAACAACATTTCGTAGCATGTTTACATTAAACATACTCGTGCATTCACATACGATAACGGCACATCTAGTTTTACTTTCTTTAAACAAGTTAACTGTATGTGTGTAATTTTTTATTATGTATAGATTACTTTAATAGATTACTTATAATTACTATTACACTTTACAGATAGTCAGATATTTCCTCACCTGACACGTGATGTTCCAAATCGCTAGTTCATGCACTTTCTGTTGCTTGTTTCTGTGATGTACGTAGACTAGCTACTCGCGGGGTCAGTGACCGAGGGTAGGGCAAACATTTTGCTTTTGCATTAATCTACTAAGAATGCAGGCAGGTCACAATTCCCTCTCTCAATAAATGCTGCTAACCGAAGAAGACGTGTTTTCCTTGTATCCTGTAATAATAGTGTTTCACCTAGTATTTAATGTCGGAACACCTCAGTTCCAAAGAATACCCCTGTTTAGTTACAATCTTTTCTATCATCGTTGAATAGAATTTTCTATAAAATCTGTTTTCTTTTGGTTTCCGTTTCATGTATCCTATAGTCTGGCTAACGAAAGTAGATACTGAAAAAGCGCGGCAAATTTAAAATATATTAGCATTGCAACCCTAAAATAAAAAGGAAAGTCGGAACAACTCACTTTGATAGTTTGACATTTATTTTTATTTAACTAGAGGATGCTTGCAATTTTGTCCGCGTTATGACGTGACTAAACGTAGCTTATATAACTTGTTATCTCTTTATTAACTCCATACCAAACATCACACGGATACTTCACTCCATTGTAGCGTATTAAAGGAACTAAAAGAACAATCAAAAAATGACTAAAACGAAAACTTACTTAATTAAAATAAAAAAATATCAAGACATTTTGACCGTACTAACCTAACCTGTCAACCACAACGAAACATCAACAACACGCCATCTTGTTGCGTCAAAAATAGGGATACCATACACTGATTCTGATTTTACCAAATTTTTCGGAAAACAGACAAAAATTATTGTCTTTAAAATAAAATTGCCAAGTTTTTCTCTACCTCATTAGTTTAGCTATAGTGTACCTAATTACTTAAGCTATTTATTAGACCAACGTAAGGCTTAGTGTAGCTCTTGAAATGATCCAACACGTACATACGATACTTGTTTTCGATTAACACAATTTTAGCACACGTACGAATTTTTAAAACTCATTTTATAAAATGTTTAAAATAAATTTGTTTTAAAAATGCCTTTTTGGAATTAATTGTTCCTAAGTACTTTCTGCTTAAAATACCCCAAATTGTTGGTAAATATCCGATGGTAGGAACACTTTAGTGTTGTCATATAAAAAGTTTGCAAAATAATCCAGTATCTACTTTCGTTAGCCAGACTATACCACATTGCTACAGTAAAAGGGAAGATTTCTTTAACAATTCTCCCTTTTCAGGCAACGCAGAGATTCTACACCACAAGCGGCTCCAACTAGAAGAGGAACGCATCAACGACCTGAGGATCGCAGAGTTCTTCCGGCAGAAGATGGAGAGGGAGCGCCTGATGAAAGAGAAGCAGGCAGTCGTTGACGAAGCCAAGAAGCGCGGCTGCGACTATGTGTCACAGGCTTATAAGGTGGGGTATATCCCGTGCTAGTCTAGGATGTAAATAGAATGTTGACTAGCTGTGAAGGTGTGTGGTAAGAGGCGACTAAATGACTAGGGGTCAATGGAATTTATTGGGTCATGTTAAGGGTATTGTAATCCAAAAATAAATTCACGAACTGTCAAAAATCCGAAATTTCTAGCGCAGCGGCGCTGAGTACCGTGCGAGTAAGTGCTGTTTTTAGCGGCCGGACAGAATATTAAATAAATAAAACGTACATTATCTATCTAGCATAAAATAAACATTGTGTGATTCGACAATCCAGACCGACTTCTTAGCAGATATTCTCTGTCGAACGTGACAGATAGTTTTGATCATGACGACGCGCCGGCTACGAATATGTACCAGGGGCGCAGACTTTTAAAGGTGGGCTGTCGTACGAAAAATGTAAATGTCTCGATTTCCATACAGATTTCTTTTGATCCTGATAAACTACTATTATACTGTCAATTATTAGTTTGTGTTATGTAATGTCAATAATGATTTTGCTGAAATATTGGGTAAGTATTTGAATCGCGCTATCGCGTAGTTGTGATCGTAAATAATAGGATTTTACGGTTGTGATTTATACACTGGTTCTCGTTCTATCACCGAAGTTAAGCACAACGCACGGTGGTATAGTGTTCTATGAAGGGGCGGTCATAAATACATATCTGTAGTAAAACGGATTTTTTGGCAGAATTTAATTAAAAACGATGCATTTATGTGTTTTATCATTTATTTAAATAATTTGGAAAAAAAAAACTTTTAACACCTAAAATGTATGTTATAAAATTTTGAGAAAGTAGTACATCGATAATTTCCTTTTAAAAACAGACAAAAAACAAGATATTTTATATTATAAGAAAAATATTATTAAAAAATGAAGAAAAAAATAATATTAACAAAGAACAATAGTCTAAAATCCTACAAAACAAAGATTAAAGTTTTTTAAAAAAATTCTTTCAATTATTACCCTTTTACATAAGCAATTTATATACTTACCAGATATATGTTCATATTACATTTATATAAACGAAGCTCAAACCTTTAATAAACCTAAAGCCTGTCTCGATAAAACCCTTTTTTTCTTGCGGGGAAGTTTCCGAAGACTAGTAATAAGTGGGTCGGAAGTTAATAAAAGTCTGTTGAGTAAGTCTGTGTTAGTAAGATTTCGCGACATTTTTCGAGTATTGTCTCTTCTAAAGGATTTATAATGTTTATTGTTAGCTTCTGCTGCTTCTTCGGAAAGTTCCCCGATTGACAGTAAAGCATGTTGTGCCACCTCACCACCATGAATGAGGACTTTCTGTACTGAAGATGGAAGATAGTACCATGGATATTCTTGAACTAATAGTCGTGCGGTTTGTAAAGCATAAATGTTAAATTTATCTACATCTATATTAAATCCTAAAGACAAAGCTTCCAAAATAGTATAACAACGATCAATCAAATCTAATTTTAACCCTGTTATTTCAGCCGATAAAACCGAATTACTGAAAAATCTACGCGCGGTATTCCCATCATTCGATGTCCCACTTCCACCACTTCTTGGCTTATCTATTATTAAACCTAGCCTTAATCTAAACTGATTCTGTATATATAATTTTCTTTCCGCTACTTGTTCTTTCTCGCCGTCTGCCCTAATCTGCCATTTCTTGACATTTAATCTATAAGCGAGATGAATAAAATATTCGAAAAAGCGGATCCAAAAGTGTAAAGGAGATAGACCAAATTTCCTCCTATGCACAATATAAAACCTATCTAGACTTTTACATAGATTTCGCACCTTACATTCTAAATTCTTGCTGTCCACGTGAACGACGTCATTCAGGTATCCTAGCATATTCTGAAGTATTTTTTGGTGTTTTTCATAGATGTTCCCAGTCACAGATGACCAAACTTCAAAGAAATACATTCTTGAGAAGGTACATACTATTAAACCATCTGAAAAGAAAAAGTTTCGTTTTTACTATTTTTTGTACATCACGTTACACATCCTTTGATGACGTCTAAAACCTAAATCTGCCAAGGTCCGCAAATGATTTTTTAAATTTTTAAATAAGACATTATGAGCTTCGATTTAAGGTACGTGTCGATATTCGCATGATGTCGCAATTTTTTGTAGGTCCATGGAAAGTTATCGTTCTTGCTTAAAGTTTCGTAAAAAACACGTACTATTCAGAGGCTCAAAAAAAAATAAGGAAGCTAAAATGACATTTAAATTCAATAGAATAGTAAGATCATACCTTGTTCTTGGAAATCCATTTCATAAATATAAGTCACAATCAATAATAATCTTGAATTAGCTTTCAAACAAGTAAGCGTTAATTGGTTGTTGAATTCGTTTTTATGCAACACAAAAATCTTTCCCATTCGCGAGTCCAAATATAAGTGATAATTAAGTAAAATGGGTATCATGTTTATGATTTCGGATGTATTATCTATCGTATGATAACTGAGAGTAGTTTTTGAAACGATTCAATACAATGTTTTTTTTTATTTATGACCTATGGCACAGACTTCCGTGCAACGGAGGCGTGGGAAGTAATTGGATGGGTGACCATTTAAATTGTTCACGTGCTGTTGTTTTAGTGAGGGAGCTTGGTTTGGTTATGTAAGGACTTAGTAAATCATCTATTGGCTATTGATAATCAGGTAACGATTTGGGATTCGACTCTACATCTGACTACCCCGAAAGGGATGTGAATGCATATTTTGTATATAGGTTTTTTGTATTCGTCTGTCGGGTAACGACACGACGCGACGTAGCCATATCATTCGAGATCGGCGGCAGCGACGTAATGTGAGCACAGTATTTTGTACCTATTCAGAATTATAAAACTATAAACAGAGATCCCGCGCACTCGTAGATAGTTTTCAGTTACTTTAGTAACTACGATTTAATTATAAGCATAATGTCACGATGATGTGTATTCTCGGCATACTCAAAACACATACACCTGACCTGACAAAGCGTACCTACCTACTTTATGATTTGTTAATTTGATATAGAGATCCCGCCACATAAGGTGGCAGTAGCCAAACTTGGAACTAAATTTGACGTTACCGCCATTGCGTGTTATTTTGTATGAAAGGTAAATTTAGTATTACCAGCGTTGTGTTTTTTGCCCACTCTTTGTAATTTTTATGTTTGTTAAGGGTGACTATAATAAATTGATTTCTGGAGTTTCTTGTTAGTTCTTCTCCAAGCTAGGGTCTCCGCTGATCTAACCTCGGTAAAAAATATGTAAAGACAATGCTCAGTGCCATGTTTGAAATAATAGTTTTAAGAGATTCGCGATTTATACTCATGATATAAGATATAAGGGTGTGTATAAGATTGATTGCAGCTGTGGGAAATCCTACGTCGAACACACTAAACGGTCTATTGCGGACAGAGTGAAGGAACACATAATATATGTAATATATAATAAGAAGGATAAGTCCCGTTAATTATTAATCATGTTTGAAATAGTTTAATAAACATATTTTGACTTTGATATATTAATTTGTTTTATTTGAGTTTATAGCTCTGCAACCAAAGACCGTTACAAATGAAACCTATAATGTATCGAGCCGTATGGCACAGTGAGTGCTAGTTTTGGCGTGTTTACTGGTAACACTGAATTACGCGACTGTGGCGACGCCTCCAACTGCCACCTTATGTGGCGGGATCTCTAGAGTACCCGCCACATAAGGTGGCAGTAGCCAAACTTGGAACTAAATTTGACGTTTCCGCCATTGCGTGTTATTTTGTATGAAAGGTAAATTTAGTATTACCAGCGTTGTGTTTTTTGCCCACTCTTTGTAATTTTTATGTTTGTTAAGGGTGATTATAATAAATTGATTTCTGGAGTTTCTTGTTAGTTCTTCTCCAAGGGTCTCCGCTGAACTTCTTCTTCTCAATCGTTACGCTCTTATCAGAGCGGTCGTGGTCTTCATGACGTGGCATCTTGAGCAGCCGAAATGGTTGGTGAACTAACCTCGGTAAAAATATGTAAAGACAATGCTCAGTGCCATGTTTGAAATAGTTTTTTTACATACATACATACACATCACGCCTGATTCCCTGTAGAGGGGTAGGCAGAGATCACGGATCCCCATTTGTCCCGATCCTGACAGACCACTTTCGCTTCATTGACATTCATACATTCTCTAATACACTCTCGGCGGTTATAGGTACTCCTAACGTCACCTTTTTTCAATATAGCGTCTATCTGACTGTTACATATATGCCTTATTAGGCCGGCCCCTACGTAACCGCCCTTCCACTTCACTCATATATATTCCTTTTGTCAATATATAGTTTTTTTAATTTGTACTTAGATCATAAAATAACTTTCAAAGAAAGCTTATGATAGGGCCTATTTTGAATAAAAATATTTTGACTTTTGACTTTGGTATATTAATTTGTTTTATTTGAGTTTATAGCTCTGCAACCAAAGATCGTTACAAATGAAACCTCAATATAATGTATCGAGCCGTATGGCACAGTGAGTGCTAGTTTTGGCGTGTTTACTGGCAACACTGGATTACGCGACTGTGGCGACGCCTCCAACTGCCACCTTATGTGGCGGGTACTCTAGTAACAGTCTGGCGTATGAAAGTGGTAAGATGATTATTAGCTCTCAGAAACTGTAACTGTCAGCTGTTTTACGTTTCAGCTGCTGTAAAATAATAATAATAAATCGTAATTATTAAAAGCAATACCTTGGATATAAGAATGCTATAATAGCTACTTTTACGTTTTGACATATAAAACAGAAACTAATAATTGGTTGTGTAAAAGTGGTTTGTTAGACTCAAGAGAAATCTGTTTGGGGATCTAGAATTTCTTACATGTTTTAGTTTTTATTTGTTATCGAACTTAGTGGATTTACATAACATTTAGTACTTGATATTATAACATATCAAATCTTTCTTTATAGCGGTTTGTTTTAAATACTATGAATACATTTGATATCATTTCTAAACAGTATGCGTCAAGTTAGTTTACTACGTTCTCACAGATACCTACCACCTTATTCTAAAACAAAATCGATGTTTTGTTATAGAAACAAGTCCGTGTAAAACAATTGCAGCCCCTTGTTTATCTCTGGGATAAATACTTTTGAGGTTACCTTTCTGTTTATATCTAAAATAAGTTAAAATCAAAGCTAATATAAGTAAAATATCAAATCAGTATGATGAATTAGATTTCTTGCAGATAAATTGTTGTTATTTCATTTGTAAATTCTTATGCTATGAGTGACGAAGCATTTTTCTATAAATATCGATTCACAAAGCAATGCGGCTGGATAATAGGGGATATTTTATGTAATGTTATTTATGTTTGCGATATAAACAGGTTCCACACTACGATAGTTTCAAAAACACTGAAATAAATCACATCAAACTTCATATAACAAAATCATAACAAACTTTACTGTCATGGCGGATGCACGTTCCGTGTATCAATTGAATTGTAAACGAAACAATCACTAATAAATTATAAACAGGTTATTCAAGAACTTATTATTTATTAATATATATTAAAAACATTGTAGTCATAAATATATAAAAGTAATCAATATTTAAATAATTAATCACTTGTGGTAAATAATAGGCTTGTGTCCACTAAAAAATAATAGGTCATGTTGTAATATGTATAACTTCATTATTATGAATAGAAGTAAATATAATTATTTATTTATTATAAAAATGTAAGATTATTAATATTTTTCATTATTTAAAACCGAAAAATATAAATTTAATCACGTGACAGTGAACGCCAATCAGAGAGCGTGACGTCAGTCAGTGCGTGCGCCATTGTTGTTGTTGACGTTTTAGTAGTAAATACACAAACCCAGTAACAATTATTCGCCGATTTTTGCAAAAAAACTTCTGAATTATCGATATTTCAAAAGGTTGAGATAAATAGTTATGGAGTCCGGATTTAGTAAAGCAAATTCGACCAATCTACCAAAAATTGACGCTGTTATGCTCGGAACATGTTATGGAAATGATATTAGAAGTATCTTCTAGAGATGAACTTGTTGTACAACTTGTATTATATTCATTTAGACACTCTGCAATGGTCTCAGTTCTTCGTTTCTTTACAATGTATGGCCGTTCTATGATGCTGCTCATTCGTTTTTTTCTGTCTTCTTGGCACTCAAACTTTGTTGGAATGCAACCTGATTTCATAAGTATCTTTGATACTTTTCCCATGATTTGATAATCCATAAAATTCGTCATATCGTTTGGCATCTAGAAAAATAACAATAACCTGTATTTAACAATGATACCTACAACATAAAATCTCAGATTACATCAGTTAGTACAAAATTAAGTCAGAATGAAAATAGCCTCAAATAATTTAATAGCTACATTTCCAAAGTGTTTTTTTCATTGTAATATAGGTACAGGGACTGGAAAGTCATCTTTGTTTAAATACTTACATCAAAATGATCTTCGCAAAAGTACATTCTTGAATCTACAGACAAAATACGGGCATCATCCCTCCGTGCAAGTTTTAACCACTTTCTCCGTATTTGTTCATTCATGGGAACTCTTACAAACAATTTGTTTGGTGTCATTACACTTGTGCTTTTACACTCAGGCACTACGCAATACTTATAAAACATGGAATTCATTTTTAAATTTTTAAATGTAAAAAAAGTATTCACGTTCACGGTTTGTTTTGGTTTGGACGCACTGAATGACGTCATTGAAGACGCCATGACAGTTTAGAGCGTTTTCATGAAATATTCGAACAGGTTTTTTAAAAACCGTAAATAATTATGTTAGTGATTGATTATTGTAGAAATATTAACTTATTTCCGATATATATGTAAGAAAGAAAAGAATGAACCACTAATTACATTTTAGGACACAAGCCTATTGTAATTTTATAGTAACAATAAGAAATAGTGTATTTGAACGTACTTGAGTGAGTACTCTAACCCGACCTCCTGTAGAAGTCTGTGAGCCTAGTACTGCGCTTGTATTTTCGTATGGTTTTGAGCTGGAAAAGAACTTCGAAAAATATAATTTTTTCGATTTATGCGTAAAGTTTGACGAGGCAAACAAATACCTACAGACTACTGAGCAAAATTTTGGGCAGCAGGATATGTAAGTATAATAAATATGTTTTTTTTGGTGCGACCTCCAACTTCGTTATGAGAGCCTAGTGACCGAATTCGGATTTCGATAGCAATTTGTCTCTAAAAAATTGCTCCGCGGTCTACCCTTCTTGAGAGAGATGAGTCTGAGTCGTAAAAAAAATCGAAATCTAACCAACTCCCGTTCTTTCCGTATATCTGTCCGGCAGCGGTATAACCTATTCTGCAGTTCGCCAAATACTCAAATTCAAGTTGCCAAAGAGCATCCCAAATGTATATTTATGATTTCGAGCATCACAAATGCATACTTAACCTCTGACTACCCTGAATTCGGTCACGGTCGTAATGCATAATATATAGTTATGTATATATATAATTATGTATATGTGTGTGTGTGCATATATATATAGCATAAATAACCTATCCTGGGGTTCACTAATTGCTGCCTACCTACTGTGAAGAAAGCTGAAGTGATGTCAGAATGTATCATGTATGTATTCTCAACTTCTTGTCATAATATCCGAAACATCAAACGGTAAATCAAAATTATTATATTCATTATCATGATTTTTTCATATCATGTCTGATATGTACCTGTCATAGGCATAAATGACGCAAGAATAAATTTATATCAAATATGGCGTCGCATCAAGTAAAATACTTCTTAAAATATACATGTAGAATAAATCAACTTTAGCAGTTCACTTCGAAAGAAAAAAATCGCGTGTAATATAATAAGCAATAACCTCAAACACCAAAGTGATTACACATTGTTTTCCAAATTTCACTTATTGAACTAAGAAATAACTGATCTCGTGTGATTATCTAGCGGTTTAGCTGTCATCGCCAACAAAATGGACGTGCTCTCACGCTGGCATTCGCCAAAGACTGTTCGCGATCTATCGAAACTAGCGACTCGCGGCGCACGCGTAAACTGTCCATATAAAAATGTATGAAAAAGATGGCGGTCCAAAATTGGGCGTTTTATACTTACGAAAACTGCAGTATTATGAATAAAACAGGACCTAATATGTTTTTAGTCAAATTATTTAGTATTTAGAGAACCCATTATTGTATATTTTGATTTCAGATCTTACTCCGTGACAAAATAAACGAAAAAATACAAAACCCTGTTTGTGCCATTTTTCTGATTTTTATCAACTTTATGCGTTCATATTTACGTAATTATTGATATTTAACTCTTGAAACTACTTCAGTCATCAATTTCAGTCTTTCATTATGCTACCTTGAAAGTATGATAGGTGTCAGTAAGTTCTAAATAGGTTTAAACTGAAAAATGAAAACACTCGTTTCGCTCATTTCCGCGAACAATACCCTTAACCTGTCACCAATGTTCCATAGGACAACACAACCCCAATATTTATGCTAAATAATGATCTAGGAGATGTCTATCTACTGTTCATGTTATGCGGATGAGTGATAGTAGATTGACAAAAGGAATATATGATGATAATATATGTGAGTGTAGTGTAATAAGATATATGACAGTCAGATAAACGCTATATTAAAAAGGGTGACGTTACACCTATAACCACCGAGTGTGTATGAGAAGATGTATGAATGTCAATGAAGCAAAAGTAACCTGTCAGAATCGGGACTAATGGGTATCCGTGATCGTCTACCCGTCTACAGGGAATCAGGCGTTATGTGTATGTATGTATTAATGTAAGAATTTAGACTATGTACAAACCTTTAATTTCCATTAAAGGAAGAAAAGCTCCTGAAAGAGGAGCTGGAGCGGATCCGCAACATGAAGATTGCGGAGGACGTGGAGAGGGCGTACCGGAGGAAGGAGAAGGAGGCGGCCCTCCAGAGGAGCCTCGCCCTCAAAGAGATGCAGGAGGGACGGAAGAATCAAGTGAGGTTCTTTCCCTTTCGCATACAATGGCATACAATCTGTTTGGGAATGTTTAGTACAACTGTTGAGGTTGTGATGACATTGAGACTCCTGGCGGCCATGTTCAACCGGACGTTGTCTTCCAAGCTCTTCTCAGCTTCCACAGTCTAAGACATACATTATGTAGACATAATTATATTTCATGATTACGCTCTCTTGTAGTAGTAGTATTTACGTGTCCATATTTGTCTTCTATCTAATAGTGTAATAGATCGTTTATGATCAGATCTAACACATTTTTTATATAAACGACCAGCTCCAGTGTGACTGGAGTATTGTCGCGTGTAACGCATTATTGTTTGATTTGTTCTGTAATAAGTCTCTAATTTGCTTTGTAATTCTTTTTGTTCCCAGATCAAGGACATCCGCATGCGCGTCGCCCGCGAGATGGCGCTGGACGAGAAGGGCTTCGACCACGCCTGCAAAGAGAGCCTCGACTACCTGCAAAAGGACAAAGAGGTGACTGAGTGGCGCTATGTGGGACAAGGGGTGTGCAGTGGGGGTGTATAAAAATATTAAAATAGCGGGATGTAAATATAAAAAGCATATTGAGAGTGAAGAAGTACAAGAGAGATTTGTGAGGATTGTGAGGATCGTTCCAGGTGGCAATCTCTAACCGATAGAGACCAAGAGGCGTGAAAATATGTATGTATATAATATATTGAGAAATAGACTAATACGGTGGGGGTAAATATGGTGAGGAACTTACTCGCCCATATTCCTCGGAAGAATTAGCGCTTGAAAATGGTGACACGGTGTACCAAATGTCACGGAAAGCAATTACGAAGATGGACGCTCTTATCTATGAAAACCTTGTGAGAGACAATTACAGTTTATATATTTAAGCAATTTCTGCCCTGGCAGTATTGTGAAGTCAGAGTGTATATTATACATGACTGTGAAAGGAATTGAAGCAAGTGAATTGAGTATTATAAACAAAAAAAAAATACAAATGTATTCTTAACCCTTGTGGGGTAGTCAGAGGTTCAGGTGTCCACAATTGCGATTGTAGTAATTTTGTGGCCACCTAGAACCCACGTGTTGACCAGATTTTCAATACTCAATGTGACAGGTGGTAATCCATGTCGGCATTTACATGCTCTGTTACCTGTTCGGGCAACAGATAGGTTTCCTCACGAAGTTTTCGCACACCGTATTATGTACATGGATATGTATGTATTTGTTTTTTACAATTGCAGCTGGAAAAACATAGGAAGGCGACGATTGAGAAACATCGCCGGGACATCATGAAACAGATCAATGATAATGAAAAAAGAAGGTTAGTAAAAATGCTATTCGACTCGATCCTGAGAAACCATTTCGCTTCATTGACACTCAAGCTACTCCCCATACAGACACGTTGGTTACAAGTACTTCTAGCGTCACCGTTTTCCAATATGCCGTCTATCTGACTGTGTTATTGGTTCGGCCTTTACGTAACCGCCCTTCCACTCCACATGCATATTTACCTTTCGCCAAACTACTATCATTTGTCTGTATGATAGTTCCAAAGGAGGCTTTTCCTTCTTAATTCCAGTCACTAAATCTATTTTCATACCGTAAACTTCCCTTATCACACTATTCCTAATTCTAAGAGTTCACTTTGACAACGTGACGTATTTAACGTAAAAATACAATATACGCTTCACGACTTGTGTATATACACTCCACCAGAACGTCTAGCAAGGGTTCATTAATCAGCCTATGTCAGTCCACTGCTGCACGTAGGCCTTCCCAAGGGAACGTAACAAAACACGATTACTCGTGGCCCTCAGCCAACGACTGTGATAGGCCTACACATGGGTCTCACAATGGTTAGGTCGTGAAAGGTTTTCACAGATTTTTTATTTTTGATAGAATAGATTTTTATTGATATTTACTTAACGGATTATGAATATTTTGTGTTAGGAAAGAGAAGCGTGGCCGTATCCGCAAATACAGTGAGGAAATATTCGCAGAAAGGAAACGAGTGGACGACACGGAACTCAAGATTATCAAGGATAAGGTATGTTGTACACACATATATGTACATACGTCCTTTAATCTACATATTTTGGAGTGGACAGAACCTCGGAGATTTAGTATCTCCTAGATCACTTTTCAAAAATTATTGAAGTTGTGATGTCCTATGGAACATTGGTGACAGGTTGCTGACTCATTGCCTAATAGTTTATATTTACCTCTAGTCCCTTGGTCACCTTCTACGACATGTCAGTGAGACCAGATCAGATTTAGCATTTATGTTTATTTTAACTATTCTCGTACCTGCTGGTGTAGGACGTAAAAAGAATGCTAAGAATCTGCTGTTCTCGGCGAGTCGTAGATTTGTAATTAAGGGTGATGTGTTAGCAATCTGTTACCAATGTTCCATATGAATGCCATTATGGCTTTCATATTGATATTAATGGTAAAAAAGGTATAGATATACTCCGAAAAAAAATACCTATGTATTGTCGACCTCCGTGGTGCGAACTGTAACCCACCTGGGCCCTTACTCCACTAATTCATATTGGCCACAATATTACTTCAGTGTCGACATTGTGGCAGTTCAATGGCCATAATTTGACACTTTTCGCACTCCACTAACAAATTTTGGCCACTGAAGCGCTATCGAAATACTTCTGCGTCTGACGTGCCTCAATATTAGTTCAATAGCCTTCATTTGGTACTCTACTATTGTTTTGACAGCTTTCTTTGTCTATGGTCAATATCTAATGTACACTCACACACTCAGTTAGTAGTTTTAGTTTCAATTAAAAACATAAAATAATTTTTCAGTTACATTTTTAGTTACGTTTACGTTATAAACTTAAAACTTTTAACTGCTAAATCAATATGCATTAATTGACATTGCTGCATTGTCAGTGCACAGTTTTTTAAATTGTTGTAATCCATAGACAATAATTTCTGTACTTTGAGTGGCCACTGAAGTGCCATTGACTGGCTATTATGGCGCTATTGTGGCTGTCAAAATATTAGCAGAGTGCCACTTTTACGGCCGAGACGCAGAATTATCGCTATAGCGATGTAGTTGAGTGGCTGTCAAAGTTAATTAGTGGAGTAAGGGCCCTGAACGCTAATCGTGAGATCCCGGGTTCAATTCGATTGAGAGACTTAGAGCTACGCTTTTCTTCTGCTTACCAGTCTGGTTGTTGATTATTTATGGTATTTATCTATATATAATAAGAGTGTATTTCATAAAAATACTTTAACTACTATCCATAGCACAAGTCTTAAATAAACTTACTAAGGGTCCAGTTCAATTGGTGTAATAGTGTCCTAAATATTATTATTCTATTTCAGATTGAAGCTATGAAAAAGGAAAATGTTCCGCTACCGTATATAACAGATGTGAGAAATATCATGCGCCAACATGGTTATACTGTGTGAATGAACATATACACCCGCTAACTGTAAATACATGAGTAGAGATCATGTATCTACAGACCTAGGGCACACGTCATTAATGCTTTTTGTAAAATCGTAGTTCAATTCTACTTCAGTTCATTGGAACGGTGAATTTTGACACTTGCTACTCCACTAAACAACTTGACACTATTACTACGTACTATTATGACTAAGTACAATTGAACTACTATTTTGCAGAAAGCATTAGTGGACTTGGGCCCCTAAATATAAAAACACTATTTTCACTTCACAGACTTCGATACACTTCCATGTACCTAGTCATAGAATGTTCCATATGACACTACATACATACATACACATCGCTTCATTACCTGTAGAGGGGTAAGCAGATATCACGATTCCCCATCTGTACCGATCTGCCAAATCTGACAAACCACTATCGCTTCTTTGACACTCATACACAATCGTCGGATATATTTATGCTAAAATAGACTAAGAGATCATATCATGTATCCAAGGTTCACTCCCCGAAAGGGATTAAAGGATGTGAATGTATATATACTTATTTATTTATTACCATTGTTCAGTATATCACGTTACAATCTGCCGTGCTTGTAGTAAAAGGCAACTAAGGGACTAGGGGTCTTTATAATATTTTTGAATACAACAATTATAATTTGCAAGTAAAACTGTGATTTGACGTAACTTTATGAATATTTATAATATAAAGTTACATAATGAATAATCACTTGTATTGCTCAAACATTGATTGCTATGTTTTGTACGTAAGTTCGAAGATATTAAAGTTGCTAAATATACTACTACTTAAACTATTATGCACATATAAAAACCATATATTATTATTTAAAAGTTAATATAATGTAAGTTCCGAATATATAATAAAATAAAGGATTTCTAATTTACGATTACCCCCCGATTGATAATATATCAAGTACATTTCAATTTTCAAGCAATAATTGATAAGTTCATTTTACTTAATAAACCATTTTTATATCATCATAAACGAGGTTAATATAACTATAGACAGTAAGTAAGTAGTCGTAATAATTTGTAAAGGAAAATTTGGAATTTGTCTTATACCTGAATTTGTGACCTTTGGAATATTTTAGATTTATTAGATAATAAACTTTTCTTGCTTTTTATGTTTCTTTTATTTTTTCGGGACAAATAAATATTAATATAAAAAAACATTTTCTTTAACAAAAACACACAGATACTTACTTCGAAACAGGAAGTAACACGAACCAAATATAAAGAGGACCCGGTGAAAATCGCGGTCCCCGTTACGCGTTGCGGAGTCTAAAATGGCGTGTTTTAATTGGTGGTTGGTCTAAAAATGTATAGTAGTTAACTCGTTTCACCCCGCGTAATGCCACGCTAGTTTCCATACAAATATTGCGTAAGGCCCACTCCTCTTATTAATTACTCCATGGGCAATAGGCATTTCTCTGTCTGTTCATGTGTAAATATACGGTGTGTGCAATAAATAAAGAATAAAATTAGTACACGGCCACCAAGCAAGGCCTGTACACGGCAATATAGGACACCACCTGTAACACTGGCTACTATCTGGTAAAATAAGAAGTAACCTACTCCACAATTGCGGAGATGGCCACCCTTCTAGAGATAATGGTCGTGAAGTGATGACAACATTACTTCCAGTTTAAAATTTTGGTGTCCCCGTGCTATTAGCAACGAAAAGGGAATATCAACCTTCTGGCATTTCGTAGAAAGTGACTAAGGAACTAGGATCAGTGGAATGTATTGGACAATGGCGAGAGGCTAGTAACCTATCAGCATGTATCACGACATAAACTCAAAATAATAATAATGTTTAGGACTTTATAAGTTCCCCTTCGTAAGTTCATTTAAGACTTGTGTTAAGGGTATTAGTCAATGTATATTTAAGAAATATATACATATTATATCTAGATAATTACATATATAGCGTATATAATCAACAACGATAGTGAAAAGCAGAAGAATAGTGAAGTTCTTAACTCTGCCTCCACCGGGACTCAAACCCGGGACCTCACGATTAGCGTTCAGGTGCTTAACCAATCACGCCACGGAAGTCGTCAAAAATACATGATAATAAGTGATATAGGGGGATATTACCGTTTCTAGGTTAGGTTTTGTCCCCCCGAAAGAGAATAATAGACGTGAATATATGTATGTAGTTTTATGTTAGAATGAAACAACTTATTACAGCACGCATAGACGATACAAAGAGCAAGAAGACAGAATTGGTACCGTGTAGTGAAAGGGTACAGGCAGACCACAGCGCTGGTACTCTGTCAGCACCCGTATGTTTACTATCTTCTTAACGTTTTTTTCTAAATTTAAGCCCATTCATGGTATGTATCTGTTTACACACACCTGCGTTCACGACCATTAACCCTTGCGGGGTAGTCAGAGATTCAGGTTTCCATCTCCGCAATCGCGAAAGTAGTAAATCTATGGACATCTCGAACCCATGTATTGACCAGATAGTTAATACTCAATGTGACAGATGGTAAACTAGAGATCGCCCCACATAAATTGGCAGTAGACAAACTTGGAACTAAATTTGACGTTTCCGCCATTGCGGGTTATTTTGTATGAAAGGTAAATTTAGTATTACCAGCGTTGTGTTTTTTGCTCACTCTTTGTAATTTTTATGTTTGTTAGGGGTGATTATAATAAATTGATTTCCGGAGTTTCTTGTTAGTTCTTCTCCAAGCTAGGGTCTCCGCTGATCTAACCTCGGTAAAAAATATGTAAAGACAAGGCTCAGTGCCATGTTTGAAATAGTTTTTTTAATTTATACTTAGATCTTATTATCTTTTCTTGCTTTATTCTCCTTCTCTCTTTCACAAAATGAGTAAACCTTTGATATGATTTCTCTGGCAGCACTTCTGATAGTTTTCTCCTCCATTTTAAACGGTTTTACCACGAATAATGAATTAAATCGAATCAAGCACAAACAGTAAACAACATAAAAATAACACGCAATGGCGGAAACGACAAATTTTGTTCCAAGTTTGCCAACAATATCGTCACGAAAATCTGAGATGCAAGAGTGGCTAAGAAGCAAAAATCTTTATTTTGAGGATAGCTGGACAAAGCCACTTTTTACCGTTTACCACGTTAGGCGATAAACGTATCCATATGGATCATAATTATTGTTAAGGAAAAACTGGCACTCTGCTCACTTTCTTTGTAATCTTTATGTTTGTTAATTATAAAAATAATAATCTTTATTGTTGTTATACTTAGATCATAAGATAACATTCAAAGAGAGCTTGTGATAGGGTATGGCACAGTGAGTGCTAGTTTTGGCGTGTTTACTGGTAACACTGAATTACGCGACTGTGGCGACGCCTCCAACTGCCAATTTATGTGGGGAGATCTTTATGTCGACATTTAGAAGCACTAACTATTACCTGTGCCGAATAGGTAGGTTTCCTCATGATGTTTGTCTAACCGTATAATTCAAAGCATTTCGTAAATGTGTTTTTATTACACAAATGTACAAAGAAATTCCTTAATTCCTTCATTTCCACTGGTACATGTTCAAGCGGGATTTAAACCCTGTACCCACTGATACAGACCCATGCCCCAAACAACTGAGCTACGTCGAATTACAACTGAGCTACGTCGAATTACAACTGAGCTACGTCGAATTTACAACTGAGCTATGTCGAATTATGTGCATTTTATATATGTAGGTATTTTGTGTCTACTACTGTTCTTATGGTACTACAGCCATTAGATAGATGGATAGGAACAAACCATAGATGCAGTGGCTTCAATAATCTCTACTCTTTGAAATGAAATAATGTTTGATAGACACTTACTCGATTAATATTATCTTGTTTTTAACTAAGTTCATTTACTTAGTTGTGTTGTATTCTTATAAGTCTTTCTTACGGTTTTTGTATCAATTATCTTACCGTAGAGTTTATTTAATAAGATTTTATTACTGTTAGGTTTTGCAATCACTGTTATGGCGAATACCAAGTGTGTACAGAAAGAGATCCCTTATTACAAAGTTACTAAAGGAAAGCATAAGGGCTGCTACCAATTACATCAGTAAGTTATAGCAAAACATCTTTACACATATATTTATTATGTTAATGGGTGTGAGTGAAGCAAGAGAGATTTGTCAGGATCGTTCCAGACTATTGATTGCAACATGACGGATCTATCTCGTCTCACTCACTTCCTTTACCTTATACATGCATCCCTTTCTGTTCATCAATAACATAACCCCCATAGTGCTACTAAAGAAGATCAAGCGAACATTTTCGAATTTAAGTATCTTTCTGTCTTCATTAATAGTATATTTCTTTTCCTAAGTACCATCTAGTCTAGGATGTAAAAAAAATGCTAACTAACTGCCGTTCTTTTCGGCATGTCGTAGTAGCCAAATGAGGATACATGAAATCTATTAGAAGATGGGCTAGCAACGGGTTTCCATTATTCCATATGAAGGGTACAAGAGAAAAAGGGGCTCATCTACAATTTTGTCGAAATGAAACTGAGTATGCCACGAGATTGTTTTTTAATGGACCTTTCTTATGACGTTTAAAAAAGAAATAAAAGGGGCTTATACTCTGAGCTACAGGTAAAATTTAAAATATCAAAAATAACAAAATTGGGTCGATGTGCTGGAATCCTGGATTAAAATGAGGTCATTGTACATCAATCATCATCAATCAGCCTGTATTAGTCCACTGCTGGACGTAGGCCTCCCCAAGGGTACGCCACAAAAGACGATCTTTCGTGGCCCTCATCCAGCCACTACCAGCAACCTTCTTGAGGTCATCGGTCCACCTGGCAGGGGGACGTGGCCTCCACTCAAGAACCGCTTTACTCCAGCGGTCGTCAGTTCTACGACAGACGTGGCCTGCCCACTGCCACTTCAGCTTACAACAGCGATAGACTATGTCTATCACCTTGGTTCTTTGCCGGATAATCTCGTTCCGGACTCTGTCCCTTAACGAGATACCCAGCATTGAACGCTCCATTGCTCGCTGAGCGACATGTAGTCGGTGGGCTAGCCCGACTGTCATGTTCCACGTCTCGGATCCGTATGTCATTACGGGTAAGACACACTGGTTATAAACCCTGGTTTTCAGGCACTGCGGTAGTGGCGACGAGAAGATGTGACGCAACTTCCCAAATGCTGCCCAGCCCAGCTGCACTCTTCTGGAAATCTCCCGCTCGAAACTGTCTCTACCCAACTGCAATACTTGGCCCAGGTAGACATATTCCTGGACAGTTTCGAGCGCCTCTCCACTGATCGCAATCGGCTCCGGGACCACAAGTTCATTGAACATGACCTTAGTCTTGTCCAAGTTCATCCGGAGACCGACTGACCGTGAGGCAGCGTTCAAACTGTGCAGCATTTCCTGCAGATCCTGCAGCGACTCCGCCATCAAGACAATGTCATCAGCGAAGCGAAGGTGCGTGAGGTATCTGCCATTGACATTGATACCCATCCCAGTCCAATCCAGAGTTTTGAAGAGGTCCTCCAGTGCGTTTGAGAACAGTTTTGGGGAGATAACATCCCCCTGTCTCACTCCTCTGAGCAACTGTATAGGACTCGTCTTTTGGTTTTGGACTTGGACAGATATCGTTGCCATACTATATAGGCTCCTCAGCACCTGCACATATCGCCAATCGATCTGGCATCGCTGCAGTGAATCCAAAACAGCCCAGATCTCGACCGAGTCGAAGGCCTTCTCGTAGTCCACGAAGGCAAGACACAGCGGCCGGTTATACTCATGGGACTTCTGTATAACCTGCCGCACCGTGTGAATGTGGTCTACGGTACTATAGCCTTTTCGAAATCCGGCCTGCTCCGGCGGCTGGAAGGCGTCAAATCTTAAGGCGAGACGATTCGTAAGCACCCTCGAAAACACTTTGTAGACGTGGCTTAGGAGCGCGATTGGTCTATAATTCCTCAGTAGGGCCTTGTCGCCCTTTTTGAAAAATAAGGCCACTACGCTCCCACTCCACGCCTTCGGAGTAGTCCCATTGGCTATGACGGAATTAAACAAATCCTTGAGCCTCTCCAGGAGCGGAGATCCTCCCGCCCTGAGAAGCTCAGAGGTGATTCCGTCCTCACCGGGAGCCTTCCCATTACTAAGTTGTCTGAGAGCACTCCCAACCTCATCTACGTCCACGAGTGGAAGATCGTCTGTGAAATGGCGCACCAATGCAGCTCTTGGGTCCCTCGTATCGGGTGGGGGCCTCGTGGCATGCGAGGCGTATAAACGGCCGTAGAAGCTTTCAACCTCGGCCAGAATCCCTGGAATTGAGGTGACGGTCTTGCCCTCTGAGGTTTTCAGCTTCGTCAGACTAGATCGACCCATTCTTTTATTGAAGACTTTAGACCCCCGATTTAGCTCAATAGCCTCTTGAATAATTTGAGCATTAAAGTTTCGGAGGTCACGTCTCACCGATTTTCGGATGGTCTTGTTGAGACGTTGGGTGTCTGGCGAAGCTCCCTCTGACATTGTGCGTCGAATCCGCATCAATTCCAGGGTTTCGCTTGAGAGCTTAGATTTTCGGCTGCCTCGTCCTGCCTTAAAGTGTTTCCCACCCACTTCACGAAGAACCCTCACTACATCATCCAGGTTCTCGTCAACACTTGCCGTGGCCCTTAGTGCATCGAAGCGATTGCGTAGTTCCAACTGGAACGCTTCAGAGCCGTGAACGGATTGGAGCATCGTTGGGCGAAGAACGGATCGCGTCAGACGACTTCTCTCAGCCCTGAAGTCAATACTCAGGATGCCTCTCACTAGTCGGTGTTCGCTGCCGGTTTTGAACCTGTTGACCACTGAGACATCCCTGAATATGTACCTCTTGTCCGCTAAGATAAAGTCGATCTCATTCTTCGTCCCACCATCTGGGCTATGCCAGGTCCACTTCCTATGGGGCTTCTTCCTAAAGAATGTGTTCATGCAGAACAACCCCTCTTTATCCAGGAAGTTGACCAGCATTTGCCCTCTGGCGTTTCTGCGTCCAACTCCGTGCGTTCCAATACGCGACTCGTTGCATTCGCGCACTCCCACTTTGGCATTGAAGTCCCCCATGACAACGGTGTAGTGGGTCTTGGTGGTGTTATGCATCGCTTTGGCGATATCTTCATAAAGCACCTCGACCTCACTGTCCGAGTATGCCGACGTCGGCGCATATACCTGCACGACCTTAAGAGAGTATCTCTTGGTCAGTTTCAGTACAAGGTACGCTACCCGGGTTGACACACTCGAAATCTCCAGCACATTGTCACGGAGAACCTTGTTGACGAGAAAGCCTACGCCACCCTGAGACCGCTGGTCGCCCTCCCGGAAGTAGAACAGATGGCCTGACTCCAGGGTTATGGTGTCCTCACCTTGTCTTCGGACTTCCGATAACCCTAGAACATGCCACCTAATGTTAGATAGTTCCACTTCCAGTTGCGCCAAGCTCTCATCCAGCCGCAGACTCCGTCCATTAAACGTCGCCAGGGTCAGTTTGTGGCAGCCGTCCGTAACCCGGGGATTCTTAGCACCCCCTGCCCTACCATAACCGAGACCTCTGCCATGGTCCAGAATAGTAGGGCGACCGGGAACTGGGGGCCAACCTTTTGTGTTGTTACTCATTGGGGGTTGTTGCCCATACTCACCACGCTGGGCAGGCGGGTTGGTGAGCGCAGAGCATAGTTTTTCGCACCAGTGACGCTGCTGCCCGTCACTGGCCTGATGTATTTAGCTGTGCTAATTTTGTAAACGGTTATACCGCCATTTGTCGGTCGCCAGAGCCTCGTTCGTTGGTCAGCAGGGTGCACCACGGGCAGGTGAGGTTGACTTGAGGCACTTGGGTGATGAGTGTGCCTCCTTGCACCCCAATTCATTGTACACAAAACATAAAAAAGGGGTTCATTTAAAAAAAACTTACAACTTCAATTTTGACTGTGAATTGGATTGATTGATTAGTTTAGGAAGTGAAGGATTAATGTAGAAAGTTTAAAACTCAAATATCTCAGTTCAACCAAAATGTTGATGAGCCCCTTTTTCTCTTGTACCCTTCATATGACATCACAACCCCAATAATCGTGCTAAAAAGTGACTATGACATGTTTTCATGTCCCCGAGATTCTCTCCACCTCGGTAGACATTAAGGGACGTAAATTTATAGTATTATGTTCTTCTTCAGTCCAGCTGAATGTGACCACATATTCCCGAAGACCGGGAAACCGCTCCACCGATGTGATTCTGGCCAAGAGGTGGGCTCGGATGGCATCAAGAAGTTATCGGTGTCAGGAAAGAAATCCATTGTCTTTCCTGCCATCATCGAGAGAAGAGTTTATGAGAGATTACTGAACCAAAGCAAGGTACATACATTTAAAGAAACATGCATGCATGCAATACTTACGATGTCTACCTTCACTGTAATCAATGTGTATGTAATAACATACGCTTCACGACTTTTGTGTACATACTTTTTTATTGTGGCGGTGTAATAAGAGGCTTGAGAGCCCATCTCTGTAATTCCAAAGGCATGGTAGATATGGGCTTATCAAAACCCGCGTTTCATTGGATAAACAGCACCCAACGTGATATGTAGTGCACCGGATCGCCGTATACAGGCACTGGCTATTATCTGACCCGAGGGATAGACAGCTTTCTTCTCGATGTTTTCGCTCACCGTTAGCAATGTTTTTTCTAATGAGTAATGAATATAACATACTACATTCATATTCCTAGTACATTTCCTAGTGGACAAATGCTCATTCTAACATTTAATCGGTTTCTTTCAGCATAAATATGGCGATTCTCAAGACATTATGCATTTTTTCAGATCACTTAGAGTAGTATCCAATTCATACTTCGTTGCAGTTTTGTTATTTAGACCTGAGCTAGTTATTCCCATAAAAAGTCAAAGTTCTGCATAATTAAACAAGTGTATTCATCCTAGTATGGTCTCGACATGTTTCCTATGATTCTTAACTAAGGATATTAGGTTCCAAGAATAGTCTGTATCTGTATGAACAGCATTTTAATTACCTAAACAATTAAACCTCAGATAGAGACCTTAGAAGAGAAGATCGAGAAGACCCAAACAGAAGTAGCCAAAAAGGAGCTGATTCATACCCAGTCCCTGGAGCGTCTGACCACGCTGGCACGCAACCGAAAGGACCAATATGTCAGGACAGCCCTCAGTCTGGAAGTGGATCCCGTTGCTAAGAAACGGGAGACTCGAGTGCTGAAGAGAGCTGAGAGTGAGTTCTTACGTACACTTCACAACCATAATCCCTAAATGGGAACGGCATCACTACCTCTTAATTCGAGTATTTGATAAAACATGGGCTGTGTAAATAAAACCTTCCCAGTCCATGTTTTTAATGTTACTGTTATGTCTAAAATTAGAATTTGGCTAACAGTTTTCAAACACCTTTGCATTGAATACCCTCCAATCTCTGACTACTTAAAGCAGACCGACTCCCACCCTGACTAAGTGCTACCATAACAGGGCTCAAATCTCGTTTGAGCATGTACCAATGGAAATGAAGTTTAATGATTTTTTGGCTTAACTTTTTTAATATGGTCAAAAACACACGCGCTCATGGCCATTAAAACTTGCAATTGTGAAGGTAGAAATTCTATGGCCAGCTCGAAACCACGTGTTGACTAGATAGTCAGTACTCAATGTGACAGCTAGTAAACCATGTTGCCATTTACAAGCATTGACTATTACCAGTTCGGCAAACAGGTAAGTATCCTCACGATGTTTTCCCTCACCGTAATATTCGATGCATTTCGTAAACATTGCTATTTCACTTCCAACTTCACTCTTTTAATGAAGTACTATTAATCACGATTGTGCTAAAAACACATTAATATTCTTGAGCCCCAGGTCACCCACCATGTTAAGGACTTAGGGTAACATTGCTTATCTTTTCCATTTCTCCAGTAATGCTGACAAACCAGATAGAGGGGGCACTAGTAAACGATGGGGTAGTGCTGTCGACCAAGTGCCACGCCATCGTCCACAAGCAGGTGCAGCAGAAGAAAGTCATTGACAAGACCCTGAGGGAGGAGAGCATGAGGTGAGGCATTGAGTATCAAGAGTGATGAACTCATAACCTTTCATGATAGCACGGGACATATAGTAAAAAATTTACAAATGTGTCTATCCCACAACATTCATCTACGATATCGAAAGAATTTATATAGACAAAGTGGAAGGTACGGATCAAGTTGGAAAAATCTTCGTAAGGCCTACGTATGCAGTATGGATAGGTTCAAGGCCTGAGTGTAGCAAGGGAGTCAGGGTCGTACCAGTTGTCGATAGTGTCTGTTTATCCCTTTAGGGATGTAGCGGAGTGAATATATGTACAAATATCGAAAGATTGACACGGGAAAATCTCGCATGCAAAGCAAAACAAAGTAAAATATATAATGATGACAAAGTGAATAGCAATTTGCGTCATATTGGTGATGCTGGCAGGTTTGTCACCCAAAAATATTTTACATTATATGGCAGTCATGTAGATGATATATTGAAAAAGGGTGGTAGAGGTTGAGGTCGTGGTTTGTCATTATCACCATGTAGGGAAATGGACCTGATGGATATGTATGTTTACAGTATAATCGGGTTTAGTGCCTATGTTATGAACAATAATGCCGTTCTTGCCGACATGTCATAGAAACTAAGGAACTAGGGGTACATATGATCAATCGGACGATGGACAACCTGTGACCATTGTTCCATGTGACATCACAACTCCAATATTTTTGCTAAGAAGTGACCTAGGAGATACTAAAACTTTGCAGTTCAGTCCACCCCGAAAGAGATTGAAGGAAGTGAATGTATGTGTAGATAAAATGTCTTTTTCCTATAGATTAGATGCAGAAATGGTCGAAAGGAGCAATAAAGGGTGGCATCAGCAGAGAGAGGCCGTTGAACAGAAGGACAAGCTTCGGATGGCACACCTCAACGACTTGAAAGAGCAAATTCAGGCCAGAGAGCAGGTTAAGGTAATGTGTACGCCAGTGGTTACGTAGGGGCTGTCCTAATTAGACGTATGAGAGTCAGATAGACGCCGTATTGAAAAAGGGTGATGTTAGAAGTACCTATTACCGCCGAGTGTGTATGAGAAGGTGTACGAGTGTTAATGAAGCGAAAGTGGTTTGATAAGATCAGGACAGAGTGCGATAGATAATCTCTGCTTACTTTGCTACAGTGAAACGGCTGTGATATGTATGTATGTATGGTAAACCCTCGGCGTTTTTTCTCATGAAACTCTGTCCAATACAACGCTAACTAGTTGCTTTTCATCTCAGCTTGTCACAGGGGGTGACTAAGCGACTAGATATTAATAGTATCAATTAGGCAATGGACTAGCAACCTATACTATCCCTGTGTTGTAGGAAATGGAACGCATCCGTGACGAAGAGGAGAACGCTCTGCGAGGTCAGCATCTCCTGAAGCTGCACGAGGAGGAGATGCAGCGGCTGCAGGAGAAGCAGAGGCAGAAGCTGCAGTTCAGGCAGGAGTTGGATAAGCAGAGTGAGAGAATATACATACTTATATAATAGTAGATATCATGTTTCCCGTTTCACTAAATAACAGGGAGGTTAAAATCTTTGCAAAAGAAATGTGAGTGAACTTAATCGGTACTAATTTATCCAACATTGAACGCTATATATACGCAATATGCTGCCATGTCTTATAGTAGGTATTTCTGGACGATAACCTGGCCGTATGATGAATAAAATTTATTATTTTGGTGCGTTTTCATCTCCAATAAGAGACATACCGTACCGTATTCATTTTTATGTACATATGTTTGTGTCTCGAACAATAGTAGAAATGTGACTAAACGTTCTTCGAAGGTTTTGATCGGTTGTATATACATTCATTTTATAAGAAAACCGGGGCTTATCGTATAAATTATCCAACGTTTCGGCTATGTTGCGATGGCCACGGGTCAAGTTTTTTATAAACTGAAACTTTGTTTATGAAATATGCGCGCAATGTCCCGTTTTTCTTGTAAAAAAAGGTAAAAATCGTGATTTTCTTAAAACTAACATATGCACTATTTTTTATTGTATACTGAATTGTATCTTTTCCTAGTTAAAATTGAGAAAGCACAAATAATCCAACGGGAACAGTTCCTGTCCCACAAAGAGGATGAGAAAACAGAGAAAGCCTTCAACACAATCCAAGAAAGAGAGGAGCGAGAAGAACAGAAGAGAAAAGAGAAGATAGCAGCTCTGGAAGCCAAGCAGAATACGGTGGCGAAACTCATGGAGATACAGAATGTAGGTTTACCATAATTTTAACTTACTATGTAAGGTATTGACATCTTTGTGGTAGATAATAGCAAATTAATGAGAGGTATAGCAAAATAGGGGTACATAACTATGGTGAAGTTGAACTAAATCTTTGCTGTATTTATTACACATTGCAATGTTCATATTACAATAATTAGTCGATTACAATATGTCAAAAGCATTACGTGATTGTGAAAAGACGGTTACATTAGAAGCACCTATAAGCTCGAAGTTTGAATGGAATCGTTTTGAAAGAATGTGAATATAAAATTGTAATAATCGCAAAACCTTGTTTCTGCATCTTGCATTCTATCTATAATTTTAATGAAAGCGGAAGTGATTTGTCACATTCGAAATGCATGATCTACAGACACGATAATCAGTATCTGTTCACACTAATTTTCTAAATCACTAATCTAATACTAGGCAAAAGAAGAACGGAAGCGTCGCGTGGAAAATTTCAAAGTGGAAAGCCAAGCAGAAGAAATAGAGCGAGCATACAGAAAAAAGGAGAAGGAAGCGGCAGTTCAGAAGAAACAAGCTTTGATAGATATGAAGAAGGACTTCGAGCAACGGGTATGGTGGAGCCTCTAGACATTATGAATCCTATACTGTCTATACAGATCTTTTATTCGTTTGAGGTGTACCTCAAGGAGTTTTAAAACATAATATCTCTGCCACTTTCAGCATATATGGTTGTGATGATAAATAACATGGAACATTAGTGACAGGTTGCTAGTCACTAGTTGCCGGGAAGAATGCTATCTTGTTTGATAGCAATCAAATAGTATGGGATTGACATATTCATTGACGATTGACTTATCGATTGCGCCATTGCGACGCCATTTTGTAATGAATTGACATTTCAAATAGACAATGATGCAAATCAAATGAATATCAATGACCTATGAGTCCTCTACAAAAATAACATCGCGTTCTGTCAGTTTAGCGTCAATGTGTATCTTTATATATTTTGATTTTTCTTTGGTTTCCATATATCATTTTGTTGCAGCTGACAAGCTTCATAGCAATGCATAGTATTATTATATCTGTGGCAATACTTTTGTTACAGAGAAAGTTTGAGCTTCAACAAGTAGCAACAGTGGCTCTCGCAGACGAAATGATCTTCAATGATGCCATGGAAGCGGTCCTTAATCTGCAACCCGAAGAGAGAATGGTACGTATAGAGTTACGGATTATACTCGTATAATAATAATCTTTTATTCAGATTCCACATTACGATAAATGACACAATAATATTAATGAATTATTATACAGGGTGGCGCATTCAAAACGGTCAGTATGGGAAAGTCTGAAACTATAAGAGATACGAAGATTTGTTCTTAGGAACCATGTCACCGATTTTGATAAAAATAAAAACTGCATTCATACTTTCTGTGAAAAAACAACTGTATCCAGTACGGGAATCGAACCCGGTTTCGTTAAAAAAATAAATTGCCCCTTTTCACTTTTTCTTTTTAAATATCGATTGTGTAGGTCTTAAGCTGTAAATGTCTCTATGAAACATGGTATCGAAAATGAATAAGATGCATTATTTTGGCATACTTTAGTTTATCATAGTAGGTTTTCTAAGTGACCACCGTTGTTTTTTAATACAATATTCGACACGTTTAGGTAACGATCTTACTATTGAATTTTGTATTTTCATGTGGTGAATTTGCGTTAAAATTGACTCTATTGCTACTTTTAGGTCTTCAAGGGTGTCATAGCTTGTTTTGTAAAATTCATCCTTAACGTAATCCAAAAAGAAATTTTCAAATACGTCACTTTAAGTGGACTTTTCAATAGATTGTTAGTTTTTGATTATTGTAGATAACAAAACCTCCTTAAAGGATTAATGCAATGCTAATGCCACATGATATGGTGTATGTTACAAGTAGGGAAGTACAAAACTACAAACAGCCATAGCGACAATTTTACATGTCTGTTGAATATTGTTACGATGTATGTAAACTACTATAATAAACTAAAGTATGCCAAAATAATGCATCTTATTCATTTTCGATATCATGTTTCATAGAGACATTTACAGCTTAAGACCTACACAATCGATATTTAAAAAGAAAAAGTGAAAAGGGCCAATTTATTTTTTTAACGAAACCGGGTTCGATTCCCGTACTGGATACAGTTGTTTTTTCACAGAAAGTATGAATGCAGTTTTTCTTTTTATCAAAATCGGTGACATGGTTCCTAAGAACAAATCTTCGTATCTCTTATGGTTTCAGACTTTCCCATACTGACCGTTTTGAATGCGCCACCCTGTATATGTGTGTATATGGGGAGGTGTTAGAGAGTAAATGAAGCAAAAGTGGTTTGTCAAGATCGGGAAAGATTCGTGATTTCTGCCTACACCTCTACAGGAAATCAAGCGTGATGTGTATGTATGTAATTAAACGAAGTTAAATTAAAAAAAAATTGTATACAAGAGTTTTTATAATATTTAAATTGTTGGTAATTTTTACAATTAAATGTCGGTCAATAATTGCGTGCCGTGGAGATCTCAAATATTTATAACAGTGAGAAATATGATGATGATACCTATAACTGACGTGTATATCGCTGAAGCGAAAGTGGTTTGGCGAGATATGTGGAAATCCGTCATCCTATGCTACCCCTATGTCTATGCCTACCCATCTGTGGGAAAATAAGCGCGTTGTGTATGTATGAATGTAACAGATGATGCTAGAAGAATAAGTATGTATATTTTATACGGATTCCTCTACTATTTTTTATTATATAGAAAAGGTCGTGTTACTTACATACTCCTCTGCATCCCTAAGGGGCTAGGCAGAGACTATATATCGCCACTTGTACGATCCCAACAAATCTCCCTTGCTTAACACACACCCTTTCATACACCTTTTAAACCTTTAAACCTTTTCATACATGCTCTTCTTCACGCTGCGTGTCTTGAGAAGAATGTCTCCAATTTGATAAAGACGACGAAGGAAGGAAGTATTATTTATTACAGAATAAATAAAATAAAGCGCCTTTTACACTGCGACATGTATCACTGGCTGCTGATTGTTCTCAATAATAATAAAATATTTATTCAAAAGATTCACGTATTTAACTTTTTATTTGTAATGTACTGTTATCACTAGGTTACCAAAGTAACTGGTATCGATGTCAGCTGCACTAGATTCGGCCATTACAACAACTATAAGTTTTTCTAGTAGATGTTGACTATGGTCACTCAAGCCTCTCTAGCTAAAGAGGTTAACTGATTTACATCGTGTATGTGTATGGAAAATATTAATTGTTATGTGATTTCAGCTCCAGGTGAAGCGAGATCAAGACATATTGAGGAACCGAGCTTCCCTGCTGCGGCAGATTGAGGATAAGGCTAGTGTCAGGTTGGTGCTCATGGTATACGTACACTTACGACATTCTACCCTTTTAAGGTGGCATATCTACCCTTTTAAGGAACATAAATCTATGGTTAGAAGTTCCTATAACCGTCGAGTGTATATGCGGAGGTGTTTTAGTGGGAATGGAAGGAAATTGGTTCTCTGCATATCCCTCTATAAGGTAATGGGCGTGATGTGTATGTATTTTAGCATAAGATAATAATTATCATAATTAGTCCTACCTCTTCGGAACATGTAATATTATAATATTTAGTGATTGTTAATGCCGACACGGCTTACCGCCTGTCACAATGAATACTATCTAGTCAACAAGTGGGCTTAATGGCCATATATCAACACTTAACTACCCCGCAATCGGTCATAAAAGCATTTGTTGTTTGTTTGTTTGTATACTTGCACTTATCCTTCCATTTTCCGTACCTTTGTCGTATTTAGAGATCGCGCCACATACGGTGGCAGTTGGAGGCGTCGCCACAGTCGCGTAATTCAGTGTTACCAGTAAACACGCCAAAACTAGCACTCACTGTGCCATACGGCTCGAAACATTATAGGTTTCATTTGTAACGATCTTTGGTTGCAGAGCTATAAACTCAAATAAAACAAATTAATATATCAAAGTCAAAATATGTTTATTAAACTATTTCAAACATGATTAATAATTAACGGGACTTATCCTTCTTATTATATATTACATATATTATGTGTTCCTTCACTCTGTCCGCAATAGACCGTTTAGTCTGTTCGACATAGGATTTCCCACAGCTGCAATCAATCTTATACACACCCTTATATCTTATATCATGAGTATAAATCGCGAATCTCTTAAAACTATTATTTCAAACATGGCACTGAGCATTGTCTTTACATATTTTTTACCGAGGTTAGATCAGCGGAGACCCTAGCTTGGAGAAGAACTAACAAGAAACTCCGGAAATCAATTTATTATAATCACCCTTAACAAACATAAAAATTACAAAGAGTGGGCAAAAAACACAACGCTGGTAATACTAAATTTACTTTTCATACAAAATAACACGCAATGGCGGAAACGTCAAATTTAGTTCCAAGTTTGGCTACTGCCACCGTATGTGGCGGGTACTCTAGGATGGACATAACCTCTAAATTGTTGTATTTATTCATTTTCTTCTCAGAGAGAAACTCGAAAAGAAACTGTACGATGAGAGGCTGCAGAGAAGCCTACTCACGCAGCAGCAGATTGACTATGAGATGGCCATCATCAAAGAGAAGGTAAACCTACCCACTAGTGGGTTAGTAGTTAGTAGCAAGTAGTAAGTAAAATTATGTTGTATCAAAATGTGTATAAATAGTGTTATGTCAAAATAATATATAATAATAATAATTTTTTATTTTCCAAAAGATACAATTTCAACCTAACCTAAAATAAACCTAAAATGTCTATGTATAGCAGTGAATAAATGTTTTATTTCTTTTCTTTCTTTCTTTAAATAGGTAAGTAAGCCTGTAGAATCTGTATTATTAATTTCGTGCAGGGGTACTTGCTGCAGACACTTAGAATCTGTATTATTAATGCAGGGGTACTGTAGACATCGAAATATAACCGGAATAAAATACGTAATGAATATTGATTTCGAGTCCACGACACGTATCCGTAAAATTCGTATTACGAAGTATCTTCTCTGACGTCCAGTTACCTATAAAAGGAATTAAGAATGAAGTTTGGGAGGCATCCGGATTGCTTTCATAGGTAACAGCTTTATAGTTGGCAAAAGTGTTTTTGTTGGTCGAATCTTGTCATATTTCAATGAACTATGAAGTTATAACCAATCCGTGACACTTCGGTATTCTCGATCTACAGAGGGCGTAACGTTCGAGGTATTTTGATCAGTTCTATTAGCACAGGCAGACAAATGATAGTTGCCATCTTTTTTGATTATATGAGGAGGAGACGGACTACCGTAACCGGCTTTTTATCTAGTAATACATAGAATCAAGCATAAAATATTTTATTGTCCATACAGCCATACATATACATTCACGCCCTTTAATCCCTTTCGGGATGGACAGAACCTTGGAGATCGATATCTCTTAGGTCGCTTTTTAGAATTAATTTTGGGATTGTGATGATATATGGAACATAGGTGACAGGTTGCTAGCTCATCGGCCCTAAGATGCCATTCACTCAAAGTCTCTCAGCCGCCTCCTACGACGCCAAGAAGATTGGTAGCTAGTTACATACATACATACACATTACGCCTGATTCCCAGTAGAGGGGTAGGTAGAGATCACGGATCCCGTTTTGTCCCGATTCTGACAGATCACTTTCGCTTCATTGACATTCATACATCCTCTCATACACTCTCGGCGGTTATAGGTACTCCTAACGTCACCTTTTTCTATCTGACTGTTATATGTCTTGTAGCTAGTTGTCGTAAATTTATACATTTAAGCTACTTCTTCCTTCCAGTTGGCTCAGATGAATGAACACGATGTGCCACCAATGCTGGTGCGCCAAGCCCATCGCACTATGCGGAACATGGGCTATGAAGTTTAAAATAAGAACGTAGAAGTAGGAAGAAGAAATAGAAGAAAGAAGAAGAATGTAATTATCTACTTATGTAGACTATACACATCTTTATTTTGTTATATCTATGCACTATAAGTATACATACGTTGACAAATAGTAAAAATGGAAACAAAAAGCAGTATATAAGCTGCTTGGAAACATTTTTGCTGTGCCCTTTCAGAGGGGTAGACAGAGATAATATACACATACATAAGTACACATCACGCTTATTTCTCTTTTTAGGCATAGGCAAAGATCACGGATCCCCATTTGTCTCGATCCTGAAAAACACTTCGAGTATTGACATTCATACACCTCAACACAGTGCACGGTTATAGGTACTTCTAACGTCACCCTTTTTCAATATGGCGCCTTCTGAAAAAATATACATTTAGAGATCCCGCCACATAAGGTGGCAGTAGCCAAACTTGGAACTAAATTTGACGTTACCGCCATTGCGTGTTATTTTGTATGAAAGGTAAATTTAGTATTACCAGCGTTGTGTTTTTTGCCCACTCTTTGTAATTTTTATGTTTGTTAAGGGTGATTATAATAAATTGATTTCCGGAGTTTCTTGTTAGTTCTTCTCCAAGCTAGGGTCTCCGCTGATCTAGCCTCGGTAAAAAATATGTAAAGACAATGCTCAGTGCCGTGTTTGAAATAATAGTTTTAAGAGATTCGCGATTTATACACATGATATAAGATATAAGGGTGTGTATAAGATTGATTGCAGCTGTGGGAAATCCTACGTCGAACACACTAAACGGTCTATTGCGGACAGAGTGAAGGAACACATAATATATGTAATATATAATAAGAAGGATAAGTCCCGTTAATTATTAATCATGTTTGAAATAGTTTAATAAACATATTTTGACTTTGATATATTAATTTGTTTTATTTGAGTTTATAGCTCTGCAACCAAAGACCGTTACAAATGAAACCTATAATGTATCGAGCCGTATGGCACAGTGAGTGCTAGTTTTGGCGTGTTTACTGGTAACACTGAATTACGCGACTGTAGCGACGCCTCCAACTGCCACCTTATGTGGCGGGATCTCTAGTCATCGTCCCACACTCTACCATACCTATAAATAAGCAACACGCGTTACCATGGTAACCTGGTTGCTTAGCAACAGTTATATTATTTGTCACATATCAGTATGAGAGTGTTTTTTTTTTCAAAATTCTGTTATAATTTAAGCAAATTATAAATTTTAAATAATTAAATATATGTGTAACATTATGTTATTGATATGAATAAGCATTAAAAAGTATATTTAGCATGAATTCTGATTCGATGATGTTGAAACCAAGGCCGCAGCCGTTTTGCGGTCGGTATGGGGCTATAAAGGACAAAAGCAACATAGCGTGGTATGATAAGCATAGGTGAGTTAATAAATGTTTAATTTAGGGGCTACAGACAACCACCATCAACAATCAAACGGATCCCCATTTGTCCCGATCCTGACAGACCACTTTCGCTTCATTGACATTCAAATATTTTAAATAATTGACATTTAAAATGTTAAATATTGTCTTTTGTTCTTACAAACGTAAACCTTATAAAAAGTTACAGGGCATCTTCATGTACTAATCGCTTTCGGTTGGGCTGATTATAGATACTTTGAGTGAATGCACGATAATATAATCAACACGTGCTTGCAAGCTAGTCAATATACTAAACAAGTGCTTAGAAATCAGTCTGTAAATGAACCGTGTGCACAAACTCAATGAACGCACAGTAGTGACAAATGAATAGATGTGACATTATCGCTTTTTATTATATCTTAGTCTTCCATCTTATATGTCCAGTGCTAGCTGGGACGTAAAAAAAATGTTAACTAGATGCCGTTCTTCCCAGAATGTAACAGGAGGCGATTAAGAGAAAAGGGAGTATTGAGCGATGGGCTAGCAAACTGTCACCAATTTTCTTTTTTTCACATGACATCACAACCCCAAAATTCTTGTTAAAAAAGATCTATGAGATATAATCGTGTCTCCAATGTTCAGTCCATTCATAAAAACATAACATACGCTTCACGACTTGTGTATACACACTCTCTTTTTTATTATGGCGGGGTAGTCAGAGGCTTGAATGCCCATCTCCGAAATTTCGAAGGCATGTTAGGTATGGGTCATTTGAAGCCCGCGTATCACTAGATAGACAGCACCCAACGTGATAGGTAGTGAACCGTATCGCCATATATATGCACTGGCTATTACTTATTCCGAGGGATAGACAGGTTTCCTCACGATGTTTTCCCTCACCGTTAGCGACTGTAAATTATTATTCAGTCCATTCCAATAGGGATTAAAGGACGTGAATGTATATGTATATGGACAATAATAAGAACTTATATAAATTATGTTCCAGATCCACCACCTCAATTCCAGGAATTCCAAAAGAGCAAATCTTCGCGAAGGAGACACGAAAGAAAATGGTTATTTCCGAAAGCTTGGAAAATGGCAAAGGGAAGAAGAACGGAAGATCTGTCTGTTCTAACGTCGGGTTGATTGGACAGAAGGCTTTTGATGCCCTCAGGCAGAAGGGTGAGGTAAGCTTAAGTCTTCTAATATACTACTGTCGACTATAGTACTAGAAATGTGAGAACATTCTGAGAAAATTTATCTACCTGTCATATTGTGTGCTTGTATACGACTAAATGGAAAATCACCATGTCGTCACGTTGGGTGCTGATAATTCGGTGAAAATTGAGTTTTGAACGTGGCTATTATTGACCATAATGGAGTAATTACTGTGGATTCATGATGAATTATAAGTGAGGCAAGATATATTTACCAAACTGTTTAAGGTAGCAATCGGACTGTTCAAATCTCGACTGATACTTACTTCTGATACTAGCAGGATGTGGAGGCATGAATATAATGTTTATTATAAGTGTGGAGCAATTCGTATTATTGAGCGATAATATCTGCCCATCATGTTCAAATTTGGATACACCATTATTTACGATACGAGAAATCCTCATGAAGTTTTAGTACTTATGCTTAAAGCAAATTCTTTTTAATAGCACCCCACGACAGAGGAAATCCTCGAAGAATATGAGAAGAAGCAGAAACAAGAAGAAGAGAGAAGAAAGGAGTCGGAAGAGAGAGTGAAGAAGCTGCTGACCAGCCAGAAGGATCAGTCAGTCAACGCGAAGGCTATGGGTGACCTCGAGGCACCTGATGTAGAGGACTACACGCTGCAGAGGAGCGCAAGTGAGATCTTTCAACAAAACTATCTTTGAACTTTTATCATACAAAACTCTATCTAATGGCTAAATGTTTCCACAGTGACATGTGTAGACTGATTGCTGCAGCATCTTTTTGAAACTCTTAAGAAAAGTGGCTAAAGATTTTGAGGATAACTAGTAGCAGAATGCTTAGAGCATAGAAATTAAAATGTATGAGATTGAGTTATGCTTTCGCTATGTCACGTGGTCAGTCTAAACTCTACTCTCTTGGCGTTATGCCACGAAGGACCTTGTCTCTTAGAGCCCTGTCATTGAGGTCCCTGAAATCCCAATTTTGACATTTTGCCTCATGAAGGTGCTCAGGTTGTATGTGTGTAATTTGAAATATTAACGGTAGATTGCCAGTCGATCCCCTTGTAGATTAAAATTTAAGTAGCCTCCAAAGACAATCTTCATATAAAAAACTTTATCTACAGAAATAAAAGCGGACCTACTGCCGGGTGCTCGTCTCTGTGACAGTGTGATCCTGGCCACCAAGTGTAGAGCCATCAGGGATGCCCAGGTGCTGGAAAAGAGGCTCATCCAGAAGGAACTGAGCGAAGAGGAAGAACGGTAAGTAGAGTGGAGTAGGACCTAAAGGGATAGGCAGATATTATCGATCGCTACCTCCCCATTAACCTCTTCATACATGCTCTTCTATTCTTCACGCTGCGTACACCCGCAATACAAGGGTAGATAAATTATTGTATCCAAACTTACCAACAATATATTATATTAATATGTATTAATGAATAAAGAAATAAAACAAGATATCATTAATTAGATTTCCTAATACCCTTTTTAAATGGTAACGTTGCATACTCTTCGCTATGAATAATGAATTTGTTATTTATATTGAATTTCTATATACTATTTGTATTGATTGCCATTTTATTTTAGAATGATCAAGCAGGATATATCGTTAATAAAATGTAGTAAAGTTATAATTGTTACTTATTTATGCAGTTTGAACAAGTTAATGGAGAATGAACGTATCAAAGCAATACAGAAAATGAAAGAAGAAGATGCTTTAAGAGCGAAGAAGCGTAACGTGATATTAGAAGAGATTATAGAGCAAATTAAAGCAAAGGATCATAATAAGGTATTTTTCCATTATGACATCGAATCCCGATATTATGCTATTAAGTGACCAAGAAGATGTTTTCATGTCTTCAAGATTCTGTCAATTCCGAAAGGGATTAAAGGACGTGAATGTATATGTTCACTTACTTTTGTATATTTTTATTTGTGTATATACACTAAGTGCTCCTAGACGAAAAAAATGTTAACAATTGCTATAGTTATAAGAACTGCAACGAGAGTGACTCTATACACCAATTTAATTTGGAAGTTAAGATATGTATATCGCTTTTTAAACGTTATCTTGATTGAACTAAACATCAGATTGTCACGAATTTTAAACGCATAAAGATACATATTTTGTTCGCTACCTGAAATGATCCTGATACATGTCACTTGCTTCACTCATACCAATAATTTCTAATAATAATTAATAATTTCTGATATAAACTCTTCAAACTCATTTTTTTTATTTATCCTCAGATATTATTATGCAAAACTTTTCTATTATTTTAATGCTTATTTTGAACATGATGTAATAACTCTTAACTCAATAGTATATGAACTTTTAACTGTATGAACTTTTTTCAGGTAATCGAGAACCAGAAGCAGCAAGAAGAAGAAATAAAGACCAGACAGAATATGCTGGCAGGCGGAATGCGGGACTTGGAGAAAATTGAAGAGAAGAGGCAGCAAAAGGTTCAAATGGCACAGATTCTGGACCAGTGTAAGTGATTATAGTAAAAAAACTTCTAGGGGCTTACTGAGGCTCCATATAAGTTTTAGTAGTAATAGTGATGGTAGTAAAAAATCTTGTTCTAACCTCATTATTCTTTCATGTTATCTATGATTTATTGAAAACAGTTTGCGATCTTTCTTGTGTTCCTCATTCGTAAATTTTAATATATAAGCTTTTTTCACGTAACACACAACTGCCTGAAAGAGAAAGTATTTAATGATGAATGAATGAATTGACAAGCATAAATTGGTTATTAATAATGTCAAAACAATCCAAATATTAACAAGACATGAATTGTCTCCGCAGTGAGATTAGAAACTCAATACAGGAAGATGTTGGAAGAGCAAGAAGAACTTCTTCTGGAGAAGCGAATTGAGAAGGCGTTGAAAGAACGCCAGGAGAGGGCGCAAGGGCTGCAGAAGGACAACGAGATGAAGAAGAAGGCGCGGGAGATGTTCCTGGACAATATGTTCAAGTTCTATGAGGTGAGATGGACGAGAAATTTGTAATGGTTGAGCATTAAGGCAAGAGTATTTACGTCAATAAACGATGAGGTGTGGTGCGTAAAGAAAATCTATAAAAATTGCTTTTGCTGGTATGCCATATGCTATCTAATGGTTTTTTTTCTGTGATGTCGTAGAAAGTAACTAGATATTAAGATTCTGTGTAATATATTGGGGGATGGCTTTATGAGAGTATAAAATAAAGATGTATGATCCTCTAGGTTATAAATAAATCCACTTTTTAACGCAATTGACTCTAAATACACATGTGAACAGAACGAAGAGCGAAAAAAGAAAACACTAGAAGATATGCGGCTTAGGAAGGCGCAAGAGGAGATTGAAAGGCAGTATAGAAATAGGGAAAAAGAAGCGGCTCTGAGACGCCATAAGGAACTGCAGGAGATTAATGAGACAAGGCAGAGACAGGTAAATGTCATCCATAAAACGTAGTATACACTTCATAAATCTTGACTTCACATATCTGTGTGTTGAAAAATTATACAATACATCGGCAACTAAATAGCCAGATGTGTATAGGCACTGAATATTGCATATTGCATAAAGATGACAGGTTTAAAGGTGTGCCCATGTAGTAGTTTTGTAAAATAGTAATTGCGAAAAGGTTTTTTTTTAAATAAAACTATTTTTTCTGGTAGCTTATCGGCTAGTTTAATTACACAAAAAGTTCGATATCCAAATTCTATCTATTTACCGCCTGAGCTACATCCTGTTTTATGTATAACATGTAACTATCATTACACTGTGATTGCCTTAACAGGTAGACATAGTAAGGCAGCGCATATCTGCCGAAGCGGTGCTAGATGAAAAACTCCATCAGGAACAGGCTGAGAGTATTGAGAAGTCTCTGCCCAAACAATTTGAGGTTAGTAGTATAAATTTAACACTTTATACATACATTTATTCGAGACTATTAATCGCCACTGGAAACGATCCTGACAAATCTCTCTTGCTTCATTCACACCAATTAACCTTCTCAAACATGCTTTTCTGTACTTCACATTACGTATAACCTTGAGCAGAATGTGTCCAATTTTGATCCGTTTGGCTTTATAGATTCCTTTTATAACACTTTATACTGTTTGGAAATAATATGAATTGTAATTAGGAGACGGCTAAAGGATTAGGAGAATTAGTCTGTTGCGCGATGGGTTAGCAACCTTTTACCAACATCCTGAATCCTGTCATCACCACGGCAACTCTGATAGTTGAATCTGTTTTGTGAATAGCGACAAAAGATTTTTATACGTCCCAGGTTCAGTGTATTCTGAAAGAGATAATGGCATGAATGTGTAATTTAAATATAACAGATGGAGAGGCAGAAGAAGATTAGGAACATGCAGCACAGGGTGGCCCTTCTGCAGCAGATTGAGGATAAGAAGAAGGAGAAGTGAGTTGCACTTTTTTAGTCGGACTGAGACAGAATTTAACTAGTTTTCCTATCTCAACACGTCGTATCTAAAGTCTAGATATTAGCTATGGTTATTGTACATACCAGGCATCTCTCGTATCTCTTATATTATTAAAATTTAGTTTTGTACCCCTGCCAATTAAATATAGTTGTCAAGTTTAAAAATAGCCAGCTGAGATATAAGAAACTAATTCAGCTAATCTCTCTTCTTCTTTAATCTTAAGTCTATATCGACTGTTCCATTATTACAATATAAATGCATAAATTCAGTGCATATAAAAATTAAATAATGTTACCTTCTTCCCTTCAAACTACCCTCTTATATATACTACAGTGATGTTTTATATATTTCATATAAAACTAGATTAAATTCACTTCTACCCTCATACCTGTACCTTTCACCATAATATCCTTTTACCTTTTCCATCCTTTTCACATTATTTTTTTGTTTAATTAGATTAAAGCAGCGCGAGAAGATAAAGGAGCGGGGTCAGACAATGCAGCTGGTGGCTGAGAAAGAGAAGGAGTACGAAATGATGGTCGTCAGAAGCAAGGTAAGCCCAATAGTCACGTAAAGAATGTTTAAATAGCAAGGATCTGCATCATAACTGTCTTAAGGGGGATTTACGCGGGTCAGTTATCGCCGTGTGGCTAGTTGCTCGGAAAGTCGACTGACTGAGCCACATATTGACTTGCCGAATTACCATTTAGCCGTGCAGCTTTAGTCACCCGTGTAAACCCCTCTTTAAGAAGTTATTATAGAAATCTTTGCGTTAAAGGCTGGTTACTATGGCAAATATTTCTTGTTGTCTTGCCCTATTACCTCATATTTTTACTTACTCCATTTTTTATTTGTGACGTATTATTATTTTCGTAAGGTTTTTGCCAGCTAAGTTTATTAATGTGTAGGTCTGTGGTCCTTTATTACCCTCTCAACTTTAATGACCAATGTATTCAAGGGTTATATTGAGAGAAAGTTATTTATTCAGGGGACACAAGAATCACAGATAGTTAATTTTGGTGTTTTTGATACCTGTGTTTTCATAATAGACAATCACAACCGTTAACCCTTGTCAGATAGTCAGAGGCAACTATACATCCAATTTTTCTTTTGTGATGCTTCCCGCATGTAGTGAACCAATTATTTCTGATGCAGATCGATGAGATGCGAAAGCACAAAGTCCCAGAGAAGTATGTGAAGGAGGTGGAGCATATCCTGATGCAGCAGGGGTACCAAGTGCCCCAGGAGCGCCGCTGTGACAAGCCTACGCCCAAGTGTGGCCTCTGAAGAAAGCTTTTGTATAGGTCTATCATGTATATATTTTTTAATTCGACGTAGCTCAGTTGTTTGGGGCTAGACTCTGTATCAGTGGGTACAGGGTCCAAATCCTGCTCTAGCATGTATCAATGGAAATGAATGGCAATGAATTTCTATGTACATTATCGTAATAAAAATACATTTGTATAATACGGTGAGGGAAAACATTGTGAGGGAACCTACCTGTTCTACGGATAGGTGATAGTCAGTGCTTGAAAATGCAACATGGCTTATCACCTGTCACATTAAGTGCTGACTATCTGGTCAACACGCGGGTTCGAGGTGACCATAGAATGGAAACCTGAACCTCTTACCCGCAAGGGTTAATGGTCGCGAAGAACACATTGTGAACGTGTGTTATTTTTTTCTTTTTTTTCTCTAAGGAAAGTCTAGATAGGTTTTATTTTGCAAAACATACTGGATGTAGAAGTCCGTAGTTGTTTGTAAGTATGTAATTGTTAGTAGTACCAAAGTTTTATTTAAAAAGCATTGTAATTACCACCTCTGGCTTTATGTAGAGGTCAACTTCTACTCGTATATTTCTGTTTTTGATAGCAAACGAAAAAACACCATTTAATATACTTAACAAAATGTGTGAGAGGCGGCAACCTTTAGTATACGAATGTGTTGACACTAAAATTTCATAATATGTTATGCGGTAGTCAGGGGTTAAATCACTAACGTCAAAAATAAGGGTACTAGAAGCTTGTCATTACCCAACCCAAATACTCAGTACTATAAGTATAATAAGCAGTAAGGCCATGGTTAATCTAGTTGTGTGTCGAATATTAAATAACCAAAGGGCAGCAATAATCGTTACCTCATGCTCCATAACCCGCCTCAAATTCTGAGACCTGTCCTAAAAATAAGTTAGAGACAAGTCAAAGAGCGTAATTATGTTTTGAAATGAATTTTATTTATGACTTTACTTCTTTTGCCTTTTAGCTTCAGCTTGCACCCTTTTAGATGATTGAGAATAATTTTTAATTCATAATTACAAAGAAAAGAAAAAAACACTTAATTCACAACAAAAACACAAACTTAAAGAAAATAAATAATGAAAACCATTGATTCAGTGAAAAGGTGCTGCCGCAGTGTACGATGCAGCTAGGCGGCATCACTGCCAAAAGCCATAAAATTTTCGGTTCCATCTGCTAATTAGCCATTCATCTTTCGATTAAGTCGGCCAAAGTACAAACACTGGCATGGCATGGCATTTGCACTTCTTGTTATTTCGTCACCATAGTTACGCCAACGCCGTGGCAAACAGCTGTTGCAACCGAAGAATAAAGAGGTTGAAATCCCAATGTCTTCTTTTCCTTGTTCTGCGGTTCGTTCCAATTGAAAATCCAATATTTATCCCAAAGCGAACATATTTAGCCACTTTGGTATCAGGAGGCGATCGCGAAAAAAAAAAAAAAAAAAAAAAAAAAAAAAAAAAAAAAAAAAAAAAAAAGGTGCCGCCAACGATTGACTAAATATCCTACCGAAAATAAATATTGGTATTTCCAACTTTCACTGAGCTGCTGACTTTGTTTACGAACCATAGACGACTGATGATGCAGATTGTTTAGCATAAAATGAATATATCAATAATGTTTCAGTCTAATCCCTTTAGCACTTCATCTAAGGCATACTTTGCAAATATAGCAAACTTTCTCTTATCATATTTTTCTGCTGATGTCTATACTGCTTTACTACTCTAGATATCATTGAGTCACGTATGTTTTTCTCTGTTACTTTCTTTGTAGATGATATTACATATAGAATTGCACAAGCAATACCTAAAAATGAAATTAAAACATTTTTTTTATAAAAAAACAATAACATTGCCAAATAACCTGACCAAAAGAAACTTTTTGGCCACCAAACGAAACCAAGTTGGCAAGGTTCCCATTGGTATAGTACTGATACCTTTTAAACTATATTAAATTTATTAATCGAAGAAATCGCAATAAAAATGATAATTGAATATATAATTATATATATACATGAAAGAGAAGATACAAGAAAATAAGAAAAATTAAATCAAATATTAAAAATGGAAAATTTTAGTTCGGGCGCCAATGTAAAAGGTTCTTGTACAATAAAGAATTATCTACCAAGAGAAATACCTTTTAACATGAAGTACAATTTATTTTTACAAAATATGTTAAACCAAATTCAATTAATTTCACTTAAAGTCTTTTAGTTTGACACCGCGCACTAAACGAGAGAAGTACCTATGATAATCCTTCGCGTGTTAGCCCTGGCCTCACACCGCGCCTCTGCTGACCAGGCACCGATTTCACTCCGGTCCTGTATTATCTCCCAGCTGGCAAAGCACCTAACTGCGTCTTGGCTGGCAATGCATCCTTTTCGCTAATGTACCGTCCACTTCCCAACTGATAACCTTCGGATATTCCTCGAAGGTCGGTACGCTTGCTCCGTGTATGCGGGAAGACAATACAGTATTAGTTTAAAGGAATACTAAAATATTCACCCGCGCTATGCGGACGACTTGTTCGTTGAGCAGCTTCCCAGGAAAAGACCACAACACAGAATTAAAGTGAAAAGACCACAAAGAATTAAAGGGAAAAAAGGCCACCGCACAGAATTAAGTTAAAGGAAACGACCGGATAACCGGACGACCTCCCCAATGGGAAGATCCCAAGGGAAAGCCCCAACACAGAATTAAGTAAAGGAAAACAATAATATTCGTCCGCATTACGCGGACGACCTCCCCAATGGGAAGGTCCCAAGGGAAGGCCCACGATTTCTTTTCTTTGTCTCCCATGAAGCTTTTCCAAAATCCTAATGAGAATCATAGTATTCTTTTCTGTTGACAACATAGTCTAAATCAATAACGAGGTGGAAAAAATCCTCTATGGCTTCATAGTAGCAAAATAAACAAATCATATGGTAGCGAAATAACATTACAACCTATCTAAATATGGTATCTACCATTGTCCTCCTGATGTGGAACTCTCGTTTTTAATTCTAAGGAATAAAAGTTCCTCAATTTGCAATTCATTGCTTGCACATCTCTCCAATAATCTCTTGAGAATATTGCACCTCATAATGATGTTAATAACTTGATAGAGTTTTTACTACAGCAATATTCTATTGCTATGCCAAAAAAAAACCATAGCTAGAGATCCCGCCATATAAATTGGCAGTTGGGGGCGTCGCCACAGTCGCGTAATTCAGTGTTACCAGTAAACACGCCAAAACTAGCACTCACTGTGCCTTACGGCTCGATACATTATAGGTTTCATTTGTAACGGTCTTTGGTTGCAGAGCTATAAACTCAAATAAAACAAATTAATATATCAAAGTCAAAATATGTTTATTTAAAATAGGCCCTATCACAAGCTCTCTTTGAATGTTATCTTATGATCTAAGTATAAATTAAAAAAACTATTTCAAACATGATTAATAATTAACGGGACTTATCCTTCTTATTATATATTACATATATTATGTGTTCCTTCACTCTGTCCGCAATAGACCGTTTAGTCTGTCCGACGTAGGATTTCCCACAGCTGCAATCAATCTTATACACACCCTTATATCTTATATCATGAGCACAGACAATATAATACTATCATGAGTATAAATCGCGAATCTCTTAAAACTATTATTTCAAACATGGCACTGAGCATTGTCTTTACATATTTTTTACCGAGGTTAGATCAGCGGAGACCCTAGCTTGGAGAAGAACTAATAAGAAACTCCGGAAATCAATTTATTATAATCACCCTTAACAAACATAAAAATTACAAAGAGTGGGCAGAAAACACAACGCTGGTAATACTAAATTTACCTTTCATACAAAATAACACGCAATGGCGGAAACGTCAAATTTAGTTCCAAGTTTGGCTACTGCCAAGTTATGTGGCGGGATCTCTAGTAGCCCAGCTTGTCAAAAGCTCAATATTAAGTTGTTATGTATTATGCTTTCACAACATTGAATATCTTTAAAAGTTGACACAATTACAACCTTAATGCTGCCATTGTTGTCACTTTCTTCTGACCTGTGCTTGGCTTAGGACGCAAAAATAATGTTGACGAGCTGTTATTCTTCCCGGCAAGTACTTTTACTAACGACCAAGGGACTAGGGGTAAATGGAATCTATAGGCTACCAACTTGTCACCAACGTGCCATTATGACATCGTAACAGCAATATTAAAGCTAAAAAGTGACCTAAAAAATGTTATAGGGAATCCCCCTACGAAGGATACGAATGTGTATGAAGGTACTAGACTCCTTTTTATACGGTGTAAAAGGTTCTGTACAATGAAGAATTATCTACCAAGAGAAATACCTTTTAACATGAAGTATAATTTATTGTTACAAAAATATGTTAAACCAAATCCAATTAATTTCACTTATAGTCTTTTAATTTGGCACCGCGCACTAAACGAGAGAAGTACCTATAGTAATCCTCCGTGTGGCTCGCCATCACCAGGGCTTGAAATAATAATATATTGATGAATGAAGAATGAATAATATATTGAAGCGTAAAGCTTGTTGTTAAAGAGTTTTAAAAATGAAAGAAAGAATAAAATAAAGAGAATTTAATTAGAAGAAAACATTTGCAAATAAAAATAGGAACAATTGGAAAGGTTTAAGCTTATCTGGCGGATTTTAGATAGAATTAAGATGATTATGAGGAAATACAAATATTTACCAACTAATTTCAACCTAGTATCGAATGACCAGTTTGCGCAAGTTCAGACTCCTTCTTGAACTCTAATTATTCTCCCAGCGGAACACGGTTCCGGAGCAATCACAGCGGAAACACGGCCAGGAACACTCCCGGCAGCAGGCAGAAAGGCACACGAAGTCAACACGGCCCAGGAACAATTCAGTCTTAACAGAGACAGACTCAGATCAAGATCAGCTCTTCAAAGCTGCAGAGCGTGTTTCGAAAAGGTAGATGGGATTATTTGTCTTGAAAATTCGGTCTGGGCAGAGATAGACTCAGACTAAGATGAGTTCTTCAGTAGAGTTCTTAGCTTTGTTCCAGTTCTTCAGTGAATCTCCTCCTCTCTAGATTTCTTAGCTATTTCTCTCCCCCAAAAAATTATTTTTCCAACCGACATTTCTGATTTTTCCAAAATATGTCAATTCTGTCAGATAACCTGTAAAAGGTTCTTGTACAATGAATAATTTATCTAACAAGAGAAAAACCTTTTGACATGAAATACAATTTATTTTCCAAATATGTTTAACCAAATTTAATTATTTACACTTAATGTCTTTTAGGTTGGCACCGCGCACTGAATGGGAGAAGTACCTCTGAAAGTCCTTTGCGTAGATCACCGTCACCAGAGGCTCTGAATTAGCCCTGGCCTTCGTCGTCACCAGGGGCTCCGAGTTAGCCCTGGCCTCAATCTCTCAGCTGGCGAAACACCTAATTGTGTCTTGGCTGGCACTGCATCCTTTTCACTGATAGTCGTCCACTTCCCAATTGATAGCCTTCGGGTATTCCTCGAAGTCGGAATCACTTGCTCCAATATATGCGGGAAGACACAACACAGTATTAGTTTATAGGAATACTAAATTATTCACCCGCGCAATGCGGACGACTTATCCATTGGGCAGATCCCCAAGAAAGACCCCGATTTCTCTTCTTTTCGTCCCATGAAGCTTTTGTCCTAATCTCAATCAGAATCCTGTTTTTCTTTATCTTTTGACACTCAAGATCAACAATCAGGTCGAACTAATCCTCTATGGCTTCATGGTAGCAAAATAAGAAAATATTCTATGACTTCATAGTAGCAAAATAACATAACATTACAAACCTTCATAAATAAGTATGAAGACTCATTTCATGTCAAGGATTAAATAGAATAGTATCAAAGGCTCAACCCGACAAAATTGATCTTAAAAAGTTTACACAATTTCTTTATAGACTTTCACCATTGAGGTCTAAAAATACTTTTTAGATGAAAGGAATGACCTAAGTCTCGTTAACATATAAAAATATATCGTTGCATAGATTCTGCATAACCTCACTTTCAAAACGTAAATAAACAAATTCCAGGACAAAATCATTGAGATGATTAATTGCATGAAAATACAAGAAATGATGAAAATACCTAACACAAAATACTAAATCCGCCGTTAGTAAGTTATAAACAAGGAGAACAATATAAAAACTTATGCTAAATGAACGTGAGTAATGAAAATTTCCAGAACCTATTAAAATTTAGAATATACCACGTTACACCGGGATATTCGGAAAGACACGACAAACAATTAAAATATTATAACAATTAAATTATTAGCATTGAATAATTATAAGAAGGCTTTACTCGTCCGCGTTACGTGGACGACCTCCCCAATGGGAAGATCCCCAGGAAAAGACCACAACACAGAATTAAAGGGAAAAGGCCATAACACAGAATTAAAGGAAAAAGGCCACAATATAGAATTAAAGGAAAAAGGTCACATCACAGATTACCCAATGGGGAGATCCCCAGGGAAAGGCCATGATTTCTTTTCTTTGTCTCCTATGAAGCTTTTCCAAAATCTAAATAAGAATCATATTATTCTTTATCTCTTGACAACATAGTCTAAATCAATAATGAGGTCAAACCAATCCTCTATGGCTTCATGGTAGCAAAATAAACAAATCATATGGTAGCGAAATAATATTACAACGGATTCTTACAGCTTGGCAAAAAAGAGTAGAAAATAATGGGGGCGCCACTAAGTTTTTTCATAGCAACCCTTAAAGTGGACAACCTAGTATTGGTAGAGTACCCGCCACATAAGGTGGCAGTTGGAGGCGTCGCCACAGTCGCGTAATCCAGTGTTGCCAGTAAACACGCCAAAACTAGCACTCACTGTGCCATACGGCTCGATACATTATATTGAGGTTTCATTTGTAACGATCTTTGGTTGCAGAGCTATAAACTCAAATAAAACAAATTAATATACCAAAGTCAAAAGTCAAAATATTTTTATTCAAAATAGGCCCTATCATAAGCTCTCTTTGAAAGTTATTTTATGATCTAAGTACAAATTAAAAAAACTATATATTGACAAAAGGAATATATATGAGTGAAGTGGAAGGGTGGTTACGTAGGGGCCGGCCTAATAAGACATATATGTAACAGTCAGATAGACGCTATATTGAAAAAAGGTGACGTTAGGAGTACCTATAACCGCCGAGAGTGTATTAATAATAATAAATAATAATAATATATCTTTATTTGTTCTCTCATAACAACACTTGTTAGTGAGAGAACTGGTGCCTAAACTAAGACAATTAAGTCCTGTGTCTTAGGACACCAGCTCTCCCTTCCAGTTTTGCTTATAACTACAAATACAGGAAACGTTTACAAACATGAGACAGCACATAAATTCTTAATTTTAATTTGTTTAACGATACACTTACATAATACATACATATAGAAATACAAGTAAACGAACACAGGTGCATGTACATACACATTAATACCAGATAGGGGCTTGGTCATAGCAAACATACATCCAAGATTTCGCCTGGTGGTATTACAAAATTGTTATGAAGGAATTTTTAGGTAGTTTTCTGTGGCGTCATATGTCATTGCACACAGCCACTGGGCAACAACTTTTTTCATTAGAGAATGTATGAATGTCAATGAAGCGAAAGTGGTCTGTCAGGATCGGGACAAATGGGGATCCGTGATCTCTGCCTACCCCTCTACAGGGAATCAGGCGTGATGTGTATGTATGTATGTAAAAAAACTATTTCAAACATGGCACTGAGCATTGTCTTTACATATTTTTACCGAGGTTAGTTCACCAACGATTTCGGCTGCTCAAGATGCCACGTCATGAAGACCATGACCGCTCTGATAAGAGCGTAACGATTGAGAAGAAGAAGTTCAGCGGAGACCCTTGGAGAAGAACTAACAAGAAACTCCAGAAATCAATTTATTATAATCACCCTTAACAAACATAAAAATTACAAAGAGTGGGCAAAAAACACAACGCTGGTAATACTAAATTTACCTTTCATACAAAATAACACGCAATGGCGGAAACGTCAAATTTAGTTCCAAGTTTGGCTACTGCCACCTTATGTGGCGGGTACTCTACTTAGTACATAGAAGTATTATTTGTGTAACATTATGGGCATTTGCTAATACCATCTGTATGTATTAACATCAGAGTTGGTAGTTGAGAGTTGAAACACGTTAGGGAAGTAGTATCTTCCGCTAATGTTCGCGGCTTCCATCAAATCCTAAATCTGCTCTAACTATTGGTAGTAGGTTTCTCAAAGTCGGTACCTAAAAACGAAACTATTACTTATTACGAATATTTTTGCAAAAAAATACGAGTAGCATAATGTACATCATGTAACGAGGGTGGTAAGTTAGTCATTACAATCGAGGTGCTATCATCAATGATCAAAGATCACCCGAGTCACATACGACGTTTTTCAATATAATTGAGAGGAAAATAAGTAATAACATGAGATTAACGTATTATGCACCTGTTTTCTCACAGTGTAAAAAATTGAACCTTTTGCCTTATGGCACACAAGTCAAAGTTATCTAATTCTTTTTTGGGACGACCCTTTCTATGTTTTCCAGGCGAACTAAACACCCCTCCATTATGAAATCCTTCCGATAAAATTCTCCTTATTGTGCTCACTGATTTACCTGAAAAAAAAACACTATTTCCGTTGTAATTTTATATGAAAAACTAGTAGTAGAAAAACTTGGTGGCGTACTCGACTGATAAGTAATTGATTTTTTGATTAGTAATTTTTTGATAAGTAAGGATTAGAGCATACTCCACCACATTGCTCAAACTGCGGGTTGGTGGAGGTTAGAGACGTCGACTGACCTCTAACTAACAGATATTGAAGTGGGATCTAGGGGAATATTGTTTAATGTATACTAAAAATACTACAATAATTAAAAATACTCAAAAGTATCAACTTCATTAATGCGCGCCACAGACAGTACTGAACAAACATGTAAACATAACCCACGTGTTCGATGTTTATTGTATAATATTACACTTATCACGTATGCAAGCAATTCACAATGTTTTATAGTTCATCAAGTAATGCATTTACCAACTATATACAACAAAATAAACGTTCAGATACCGGTCATTTTAGCAGTTCTTTGATAAACATCGTCCACATCCGAAAGAATAGATTTGTCCTTTTTTTCCGCCAGATATTTATTATAAACTTTGTAAATCACACTCCTGACATCACTTGATAGTCTTATTCATTTTAATTAACTTTCTACGTATTTAAATAACCGTTTTATGTTAGACTTTATTTGAAACAAATATTTGGAAATTTGACATCACTTTGTTTACATTTTTTATTTTTTAAGGTTGCAAGATCACAAATAAAAGTTTACGTTTCTAGACTTTTTTGCCAAGCCTTATATTGATTCTTATATTAATTAGATTTTTTGACAGCATCGCAGTACATTTTTTAATAAAACTAAATAAAATGTTTTTCAATAAACCGAAATTAATTGCACTACACTAAACCGGTAAAGTGGCTTGGGTCCAACGGCCATCATTAAAATTAAAATTTAGAATTTTCGAAAGGGTTTCACGTGGAAGAGAATCTAAATGATTTAATATATTTCGCCAAAGTTCAGAACATCTAAGATAATATGTAAATTTAGGAGCGAATAAACAGAATTTTATAATTGTATAAGCCTAATGAGGGTTAATACATTCTTAAATTGAAGTGGTTCCGAGGATTTTTTTCATTTTTGTATCGATGAAGGCAGCGGATGAATCGGAGTTCAAAGGGGCACCAAGGAGGAGAAGCTAACTTTTATCCAATATTTTAATACCAGGTGCTATTTTCAAATGTTTGATTCAAATGTTTCAAAGATGTTGTATTTTGTCCTGTTTGATATGTTGTTGTCATCCTATGGCACCCCAGTGGTACAAAGGGCCTTCGTGAGACGTCGCCAACCGCTACTGTCCTGTGCCTTGTCTCGTTTGATATGGAATAATTTATAAAAATTCCGCATTTAGATGAATTTAGAGATAAACTTATAGATGAGAAACTGTTTTGAATTTTTCTAAATCCCTTAGAACGGCAGTCGCTTCGCCGTTATTACAGTTATCTTTTATGGATTGTGTGGCTGATTTTGAATTTGAAGCTATATGGAGAGTGCTATATGAGAATAAAACGAAAACTTTCCAGCTTTTAACATAATTGTTGTTAGCCACGTTTTTCAAAGTATTTGACAATGATTTCGCGACGATTACTCGGGCTCCTTTGGGTATTCTTTTTATTAGAGTTTGGGGATGGGTAGACATTTCCCCAAATAACAATTAAAATGTGGAAACACGAATTTATTAGTTGTTTTTTTCTGACAGGAGAATCCTGTCACATCATATTTTATTGACAACGGACATTTTGCCATTATGCCACAAGATGAATGGGTGATTTCAATTTTCCTAATGTTTTCCAAAGGGAGATATTGTCTGAAAATTTGAGGAATTGGACAAAGTAGCTGTAGTAGGCAATGAACACGGGAGGTTGTGGAGATGTTTATGCCACTTAGATGTATGAATATTTAGACCGTGATTACCTTTACAAAACGTGGCTGACAACAATGGGGGCATTTTCTAGTTGTGTTAGAGGCGAGGGCACCACTCCTGACAGAGGCTCGGTACTTATCACAGTTTTCAACATTAACGGGATTATAATTACTCTTTAAAATAGTTATAAAACTTAGGAAATCATAAAGATTCTAAAGGTAAATATTTACATTATATACAAAAAAAAAACTGAAAAATATTTAAAAACAAGCACAGTGCGCAGGCACTGACGCAGCTTCAAAGACAACCACCGATAGAAATCTTCCAACTTGCTTTTATCTGGATATGATTCTCTCGCCCATTGGTTGGTTGATACTGATCAGGCGCCTAGCAACACCACACCGCAGCCATCAATAAGAAGGTCGCTTTTATTTTATCGGCAAGCCCAGCAATTGCAAATAAACGAGTCGGAACTATGAAAAAACACACACGACAGATGGCAGGGGGTTTTTTGTGTTTATACAGATTGCTATCGGATGAACTCAATAAAGGATATTTTTATCTCTGCGGTTTTTTTTCGCATTTTTTGAATTTGGGAACTACACCGTTGGGATTCTTCTCATGTTCACGAAGCTTATTTAATTATTTTTTCCTAATAACCTTAATGATTTTTTTTTGTTGATGGTTAATGGTGCGGTAGTCAAGGTTTATTTCATTATGCGAGGCAGAAAATCACAAACACCTGTAAAAGGTTCCTAACAATAGAGAAATATTCTACTAATAGAAATACCTTTTAACATTAAGTATAATTAATTTTACAAAATATGCTAAACCAAATTCGATTAATTACACTTAAAGTCTTTTAGGTTGGCACCGCGCACTGAACGAGAGAAGTACCTAACGTAATCATTGGCCACACGCCGCGCCTCTGCCGACAAGGCACCGACTTCCATTCGGTCCTGTACTACCTCTCAGCTTGGCTAAAGCACTAAATTGTGCCTCGGCTGGCGAAGCATCTTCATCGCTGCTTCTGAATTCCTCTTGACTAAAAATTTAAAAATTAAATTATTAGCATCGAATAATTATAAGAACGCTTTACTCGTCCGCATTACGCGGACGACCTCCCTAACGGGAAGATCCCTAGGAAAATACCACAACACAAAATTAAAGACTTAAGAAATAGGCCAAAACATAGAATTAAAGAAATAGGCCAAAACATAGAAATTAAAGGACAACTATAATGCTCGTCCGCATTACGCGGACGACCTCCCCAACGGGAAGATCCCCAGGAAAAGGCCACATCACATAAATTAAAGACAGAATTAAAGAAAAAGGCCACAACATAGAATTACAGAAAAAGGCCACAACATAGAAATTAAAGGACAACTATAATGCTCGTCCGCATTACGCGGACGACCTCCCCAACGGGAAGATCCCCAGGAAAAGGCCACATCACATAAATTAAAGACAGAATTAAAGAAAAAGGCCACAACATAGAATTACAGAAAAAGGCCACAACATAGAAATTAAAGGACAACTATAATGCTCGTCCGCATTACGCGGACGACCTCCCCAATGGGGAGATCCCCAGGGAAAGGCCACGATTTCTTTTCTTTGCCTCCCATGAAGCTTTCCTGAAATCTAAAATGACAATCGTATTATTCTTTTCTGTTGCCAACATAGTCTAAATAACGAGGTAGAACAAATCCTCTATGGCTTCATGGTAGCAAAAGAAGAAAATCATATAGTAGCAAAATAACATTACACACCTAATGTTATATCATTGCTATTTTCGGTAGCATTTTCATTCTGCTTGCATTCCTTTAGTACTTCCCTTACATTCTCCCAACATTACTGTTGTGTATTATAGGTAGCTATATCATAGGTTAAGTGTGGCTGCGCCCCACCCCGCGATTGTCGTTGCAATAAAGCAGTGTGTTACTAGCTTCCGTGTTTGATACTCACCTGTCCCCGTGCCCGCAGATAGAACACGTGGCGACGAAATTTATTATAATTAATACATTAAAATGTCTGCTAACATTACGTTCGGTTTACTGTCAACTTTTGACCATCAGTCGCAAGAATGGTGCAGCTATAAATCTAGATTAAATCAATGGTTTATTGCTAATGATATAACCAACGAAAATGATAAGGCACAAATAAAACGACGGGCGATATTGCTAATTGCTTTTAGCGAACAAACATACAAACTGGCTAGCAACCTGGCGCTGCCGAAGAAGTTAGAAGAAACAAGTTTTTGCGATATTTTGATACTTCTAGACAATCACTTCACACCAAAACGTGTCGGGTTTTCGGAGAAACATCGTTTTTTTTTCGGCTATGCAACAGCCAGGCGAATCACACACTCAATGGGCTGCACGTGTCAGGGGATTAGCAGCACACTGCGAATTTAAGAACCTAGAAGAAGCATTGGTCGATAAGTTCCTCATGGGTTTATCGGCGGGGCCAGAGCGTGATAAGCTGTACAGTCAGGAGCAGCGGGACATGACATTGGCGAGGGCGGTGGACATCGCGGAGAGCGTGCGGTGCGCGCGGCAGGCGGCCGCCTGCCCACCGGCGACCTCCTCCACCACAATCTCTAATCAGGATGTTGTGTTCAGTATTACGAAGAAGGACAAGTGCAGTGTGTGTGGATATTCTAATCATAATTCCGACAAGTGTAGGTTTAAGAATTATAAGTGCAAAAAGTGCGAGTCCAAAGGTCATTTGCGTAAAATGTGTCAACAAAAAGATAGGATAAATTTTGTTGAGGGTGGTCTGGATAATGGAGACGATGATGACGGTAAGCTTATTCTTAATATACGATGTGTTAACGGCAAACCGATGACGGAAAATGTGAAGGTCTGTGGATTGATTTTAGAGTTCCAAATAGATAGTGGTGCGGCCGTAAGTGTAATTTCTGAAAAAACATATCTCGATAATTTTCAGAAAGTGTCGTTATCACCCACTAAGAAGGTTCTTATAAATTATTCGGGAGAAACAATGAAAACCTTAGGTTATGTCGGTCTTGACGTTTATTATGGCGGGATTTCACGCGTATTAGATGTGTATGTAGTGCGCGGGGGCGGACCGCCGCTGTTAGGCCGTGATTTCATTAGAATATTTAATTTAGAAATTGCGCCGATTGTAAATCACATTGATTGTCAGAACGACACCTTTGTTGATGAATTATTGCAGAAATATCCAAATCTATTTTCCGATAGCTTAGGATGTTTTAATAAAGGTGTTGTATCGTTACACTTAAAAGAGGACCATAAACCATTATACTTTAAAGCACGGCCAGTCGCGTTTGCACTTAAGGATAAAGTTGACAACGAATTAAATCGTTTATTGAGCCTAGACATTATAGAACCAGTCGAGTATGCCGATTATGCTTCTCCTATTGTACCAGCTTTAAGAAAAGATGGTGAAGTCCGTATATGCGCTGATTACTCAGTTACAATTAATAAGCAATTAATTGTAGACAAATATCCACTTCCGACAGTTGAGGATTTATTTGCGAAGCTTTGTGGGGGTGAACAATATTCAAAGGTAGATTTGTCTAGGGCATATAACCAATTATTGCTTTCCGAAGAGAGTCAGAAGTATACCTGCATTAACACTCACCGCGGGCTTTTTAAATTTAAAAGATTAGTGTTTGGACTTGCAAGTGCTCCAGCTATTTTTCAGCGTACTATCGAAGGAATACTCAAAGGCCTAGAGGGTGTAATAGTTCTAATAGACGACATTTTAGTGACAGGATCTAGCAAGGAGCAACACATAAGCAGATTAAACTTAGTTTTGAAACGCTTAGAAGAAGTTGGGTTGACTGTACAGAGGAAAAAATGCGAATTCCTCAAAAATGAGATAAGCTATTTAGGTTACAAAATTGACAAAAACGGAATAAGAAAATCGCCAGATAAAGTAGAAGCTATTATGAAGGCAACAAAACCAATGAACGTTGCGCAATTGCAATCATTTCTAGGGCTAACGAATTATTACCGTAATTTTGTACCTAACGCTTCAAGCATACTAAGTCCGCTGTATAATCTTTTACAAAAAAAAAGCACTTGGGTTTGGTCTTCAGAGCACGATGCAGCTTTTGAACACGTAAAAAAAATACTGTCATCGGATAATACATTAGCGCACTTCGATCCAAAACAAAAAATTATATTAACGGTAGATGCGTCACCGAGCGGGTTAGGCGCCGTGTTGTCGCAACAAGATAGTGAAGGTATCGAGCGGCCCGTCTCATACGCGTCTAGGACATTAACAGCTGCAGAAAAAAACTATTCGCAGATACAAAAGGAGGCAACTGCAATAATATTCGGTGTAAAGCGTTATCATCAATATTTGTATGGACGTTCAATACCTTTTGTGTTGAAAACAGATCACAAACCCTTAATATCTATTTTCGGGCCACACAAGGGTATTCCTGAGGTATCTGCGAACAGATTACAAAGGTATGCGATGTTTTTAAGTGCCTATAATTACGTCATACAGTATGTACGCAGTAACCATAATAGCGCGGATTTTTTATCGAGAAGTCCGTTATCAATGCGTAGTGATAAGAGCGAGAAAGAAATAGCTAGTGAACCCGAGCGCGCCGCTTACGTGAACTTCATAACAGAAGGTAGTTTACCGGTTACTTTAACAGACTTACGACGGGAAGTCGAAAAGGATGCGATTTTAACAAAAGTTAAACATTATGTAATGTCAGGATGGCCTCGAAAAATTACGGACGTTCAATTAAAGCCATACCACATTTGTCGAAATGAAATCGCATATGAAAATGGGGTACTAATGCGAGGTCATAAAGTCATATTACCAGAGTCATTAAAACTAAAACTATGTCAAGAGTTACACAGTTCACATTTTGGGATTGTCAAAATGAAAGCCGAATGTAGGAAAAGATTCTGGTTTCCAGGCGTTGACGCTATTTTGGAGCGATTAGCAGCGGAGTGCGTGACGTGCGCGCAGCTGCGACCCGCCCCCCCACACGCGCCTCTAGCCCCCTGGCCGCAGCCGCCGGCACCATTTTATAGAATTCACATTGATTTCCTAGGACCAGTTGATACGCAAATGTACCTAGTAGTTGTAGACGCGTACTCTAAATGGGTGGAATGTTTTATTATGCCAGGTTCATACGGAACTAGACCCCTTATCGAGAAATTAAGCGAGTTTTTTTCACGGGTCGGTTTACCGCATACCTTGGTGAGTGATAACGGTACTTCGTTTACGTCAGACGAATTCAGAAAATTTTGCTTGCTTAATGGAATCAACCATGTTCTTACACCAACTTATCATCCATCCAGCAACGGTCAAGCCGAGAGTTATGTTAAAATCGTTAAAAAAGGACTAAAATCTATATTATTAGAGAATAAAAATAAAAAGGACATTACGATTAAATTAGCTAAATATTTATTCGATTATAGGAACTCGCAAAACAGTACCACAGGCAAGTCACCGGCTGAATTAGTGTACGGTAAACCGTTACGCTCGAGATTAGATTTATTAATTAGCGATGACGTCACGTCTCATTGTCCAGACTTATCTCAACATGTGTTGCGTAAACAGTCTTTACAGGTTAGACAATACGGTGGAAAGGCGCGTCCAGATTTCGTAATTAATCAAAAGGTATGGGTAAAGAAGTTTTTAAATAAGAACAAGTTTACATGGGTGAGAGGAGTAGTAAAAAAGAAGATTGGTTCCGTAGTGTACGTAATATTTATGCCGGAGTTACAAACTGAAGTAACTAAACATATAGATCAGATGAGATCGCTGAGTGAGCGTACCGAACATTACCCCAATACAAGCGATTACCACTGGGATGTAGAAATACCAGGTGTATTACAAGAACCCCCGATTAGTAGCAGTGTCGTACAAGATGAGGATCCCGCGCAAGCCAGCTCGTTAGAACAATGCGGCCTACACAGTCCTCCGCCGCCTCGCACTGATGGTACACTCGCTGACATGTGTGAGGCCGGAGCCAACAACCCTTCCGGGTCTCACGAGGACGACAGTTCACAATGCGCAACCCCACCGACGGAACCACCAGCTCCCATGCGATCAAGACGTGACCGGCCACGTATTGATTATAAATCATATTTTTAATTATATTCGTAGATTATGGTGGAGGGATGTTGTGTATTATAGGTAGCTATATCATAGGTTAAGTGTGGCTGCGCCCCACCCCGCGATTGTCGTTGCAATAAAGCAGTGTGTTACTAGCTTCCGTGTTTGATACTCACCTGTCCCCGTGCCCGCAGATAGAACAATTACCTACGCTCAGATGGCCTCGATATGTCAGGAGCATATACTCCTACCACGAACACAAGTTTCAGGCCAATCTTAAGCCTTAACCGTAGGAGTCTGGAACTCCCACATTGAGGCACATTTATACTCTTTCACACATTTATTCATACTCTCTGATATGACAATATCAACCCCCTGGCACGCCCGCTTCACGTTTCATTCACACATAAAATATTTCATTTCTAACATTCCATCATCTTGCGAATTTTGTCCGCCTTGAAGCGTAAAGCTTGTTGTTAAGGAGTTTTAAAAATGAAAGAAAGAATAAAATAAAGAGAATTTAATTAAAGAAAAAAAACATTTGCAAATAAAAATAAGAACAATTAGACAGGTTTAAGCTTATCTGGCGGATTTTAGAGAGAATGAAGATATACAAATATTTACCAACTAAGTTCAACCTAGTATAGAATGACTAGTTTGCGCAAGTTCAGACTCCTTCTTGAATTCTAATTATTCTCCCAGCGGAACACGGTTCCGGAGCAATCACCGCGGAAACACGGCCAGGAACACTCTCGGTAGCAGGCAGATAGGCACACGAATTCAACACGGCCCAGAAACACTCTCGGCAGCAGGCAGATAGGCACACGACTCAACACGGCCCAGGAACAATTCAGTCTTGAGAATTCAGTCTGGACAGAGATAGACTCAGACTAAGATGAGTTTTTCAGTAGTGATCTTAGCCGGTTTTTCCGGTTCTTCAGTGAATATCTTCCTCTCTCGATTTCCTAGCTATTTCTCCCCCAAAAATTATTTTTCTCAACCGACAATTCTGATTTCTTCCTAACAATGTCAATTCTGTCAGATAACCATCATGTAATGATCGATGCATGTGGAAGAATAAATAAATAAAATAAATAAGTATGAAGACTCATTTCATGTCAAGGATTAAATAGAATAGTATCAAAGGCTCAACCCGACAAAATTGATCTTAAAAAGTTTACACAATTTCTTTATAGACTTTCACCATTGAGGTCTAAGAATACTTTTTAGATGAAAAAAATGACCTAAGTCTCGTTATCATATAAAAATATATCGTTGCATAGATTCTGCATAACCTCACTTTCAAAACGTAAATAAACAAATTCCAGGACAAAATCATTGAGATGATTAATTGCATGAAAATACAAGAAATGATCAAAATACCTAACACAAAATACTAAATCCGCCGTTAGTAAGTTATAAACAAGGAGAACAATATAAAAACTTATGCTAAATGAACGTGAGTAGAGTACCCACCACATAAGGTGGCAGTTGGAGGCGTCGCCACAGTCGCGTAATCCAGTGTTGCCAGTAAACACGCCAAAACTAGTACTCACTGTGCCATACGGCTCGATACATTATATTGAGGTTTCATTTGTAACGATCTTTGGTTGCAGAGCTATAAACTCAAATAAAACAAATTAATATACCAAAGTCAAAAGTCAAAATATTTTTATTCAAAATAGGCCCTATCATAAGCTCTCTTTGAAAGTTATTTTATGATCTAAGTACAAATTAAAAAAACTATATATTGACAAAAGGAATATATATGAGTGAAGTGGAAGGGCGGTTACGTAGGGGCCGGCCTAATAAGACATATATGTAACAGTCAGATAGACGCTATATTGAAAAAAGGTGACGTTAGGAGTACCTATAACCGCCGAGAGTGTATTAGAGAATGTATGAATGTCAATGAAGCGAAAGTGGTCTGTCAGGATCGGGACAAATGGGGATCCGTGATCTCTGCCCACCCCTCTACAGGGAATCAGGCGTGATGTGTATGTATGTATGTAAAAAAACTATTTCAAACATGGCACTGAGCATTGTCTTTACATATTTTTACCGAGGTTAGTTCACCAACCATTTCGGCTGCTCAAGATGCCACGTCATGAAGACCACGACCGCTCTGATAAGAGCGTAACGATTGAGAAGAAGAAGTTCAGCGGAGACCCTTGGAGAAGAACTAACAAGAAACTCCAGAAATCAATTTATTATAATCACCCTTAACAAACATAAAAATTACAAAGAGTGGGCAAAAAACACAACGCTGGTAATACTAAATTTACCTTTCATACAAAATAACACGCAATGGCGGAAACGTCAAATTTAGTTCCAAGTTTGGCTACTGCCACCTTATGTGGCGGGATCTCTAATGAAAATTTCCAGAACCTATTAAAATTTAGAATATACCACGTTACAATGTCCATACTGCTTTACTACTCTAGATATCATTGAGTCACGTATGTTTTTGTCTGTTACTTTCTTTGTAGATGATATTACATATAGAATTGCACAAGCAATACCTAAAACTGTAATAAAAACATTTTTTTATAAAAAAACAATAACATTGCCAAATAACCTGACCAAAAGAAACTTTTTGGCCACCAAACGAAACCAAGTTGGCAAGGTTCCCATTGGTATAGTACTGATACCTTTTAAACTATATTAAATTTATTAATCGCAGAAATCGCAATAAAAATGATAATTGAATATATAATTATATATATGCATGAAAGAGAAGATACAAGAAAATAAGAAAAATTAAATCAAATATTAAAAATGGAAAATTTTAGTTCGGGCGCCAATGTAAAAGGTTCTTGTACAATAAAGAATTATCTACCAAGAGAAATACCTTTTAACATGAAGTACAATTTATTTTTACAAAATATGTTAAACCAAATTCAATTAATTTCACTTAAAGTCTTTTAGTTTGGCACCGCGCACTAAACGAGAGAAGTACCTATGATAATCCCTCGCGTGGATCGCCGTCATCAGGGGCTCCGAATTAGCCCTGGCCTCACACCGCGCCTCTGCTGACCAGGTACCGATTTCACTCCGGTCCTGTATTATCTCCCAGCTGGCAAAGCACCTAATTGCGTCTTGGCTGGCAATGCATCCTTTTCGCTAATGTCTCGTCCACTTCCCAACTGATAACCTTCGGATATTCTTTGAAGGTCGGTACGCTTGCTCCGTGTATGCGGGAAGACAATACAGTAGTAGTTTAAAGGAATACTAAATTATTCACCCGCGCAATGCGGACGACTTGTTCGTTGGGCAGATCCCCAGGAAAAGACCACAACACAGAATTAAAGTGAAAAGGCCACCACACAGAATTAAGTTAAAGGAAACGACCGGATAACCGGACGACCTCCCCAATGGGAAGATCCCAAGGGAAAGCCCCAACACAGAATTAAGTTAAGGAAAACAATAATATTCGTCCGCATTACGCGGACGACCTCCCCAATGGGAAGGTCCCAAGGGAAAGGTCACGATTTCTTTTCTTTGTCTCCCATGAAGCTTTTCTAAAATCCTAATAAGAATCATATTATTCTTTTCTGTTGACAACATAGTCTAAATCAATAACGAGGTAGAAAAAATCCTCTATGGCTTCATGGTAGCAAAATAAACAAATCATATGGTAGCGAAATAACATTACAACCTATCTGAATATGGTATCTACCATTGTCCTCCTGATGTGGAACTCTCGTTTTTAATTCTAAGGAATAAAAGTTCCTCAATTTGCAATTTATTGCTTGCGCATCTCTCCAATAATCTCTTGAGGATATTGCACCTCATAATGGTGTTAATAACTTGACAGAGTTTTTACTACAGCAATATTTTATTGCTATGCCAAAAGAAATCATAACTAGCAACCCAGCTTGTCAAAAGCTCAAAATTAAGTTGTTATCTATTATGCTTTCACAACATTGAATATCTTTTGCACGTTACAAACACATTTTTTACACGAACTAAAGGGGAATGGGAGTTACTGCCAGCCCCTTTGACTGGTTCACTGTTAATAAACGGACTGCCATCTCATGCCATGTAAATGTTGTCACAATTACAACCTTAATGCTGCCACTGTTGTCACTTCCTTCTGACCTGTGCTTGGCTTAGGACGCAAAAATAATGTTGACGAACTGTTATTCTTCCCGGAAAGTCTTTTTACTAACGACTAAGGGACTAGGGGTAAATGGAATCTATAGTCTACCAACTTGTCACCAACGTGCCATTATGACATCGTAACCGCAATACTAAAGCTAAAAAGTGACCTATAAAATGTTATAGGGGGATTGAAGGATATGAATGTGTATGAAGGTACTAGACTCCTTTTTATACGGTGTAAAAGGTTCTGTACAATGAAGAATTATCTACCAAGAGAAATACCTTTTAACATGAAGTATAATTTATTATTACAAAAATATGTTAAACCAAATCCAATTAATTTCACTTATAGTCTTTTAGTTTGGCACCGCGCACTAAACGAGAGAAGTACCTAACGTAATCCTCCGTGTGGCTCGCCATCACCAGGGCTCCGAGTTAGCCCCGGACACACGTCGCGCCTCTGCTGACCAGGCACCGACTTCACTCCGGTCCTGTATTACTTCTCAGCTTGGCTAAAGCCCCTAATTGCGCCTCGGCTGGCGAAGCATCTACATCGCTGCTTCTGAATTCCTCTTGACAACCTTCGGCATGTCCATCGAAGGTCGGTAGGCTTGCTCCGGTGAAGCGTAAAGCTTGTTGTTAAAGAGTTTTAAAAATGAAAGAAAGAATAAAATAAAGAGAATTTAATTAGAAGAAAACATTTGCAAACAAAAATAGGAACAATTGGAAAGGTTTAAGCTTATCTGGCGGATTTTAGATAGAATGAAGATGATTATGAGGAAATACAAATATTTACCAACTAAGTTCAACCTAGTATCGAATGACCAGTTTGCGCAAGTTCAGACTCCTTCTTGAACTCTAATTATTCTCCCAGCGGAACACGGTTCCGGAGCAATCACCGCGGAAACGCGGCCAGGAACACTCCAAATATTTTTCCAACCGACAATTCTGATTTTTCCAAAATATATCAATTCTGTCAGATAACCTTCATAAATAAGTATGAAGACTCATTTCATGTCAAGGATTAAATAGAATAGTATCAAAGGCTCAACCCGACAAAATTGATCCTAAAATGTTTACACAATTTCTTTATAGACTTTCACCATTGAGGTCTAAAAAAAATACTTTTTAGATGAAAGGAATGACCTAAGTCTCGTTAACATATAAAAATATATCGTTGCATAGATTCTGCATAACCTCACTTTCAAAACGTAAATAAACAAATTCCAGGACAAAATCATTGAGATGATTAATTGCATGAAAATACAAGAAATGATCAAAATACCTAACACAAAATACTAAATCCGCCGTTAGTAAGTTATAAACAAGGCGAACAATATAAAAACTTATGCTAAATGAACGTGAGTAATGAAAATTTCCAGAACCTGTTAAAATTTAGAATATACCACGTTACACCGGGATATTCGGAAAGACACGACAAACAATTAAAAAAATATTATAACAATTAAATTATTATAATTGAATAATTATAAGAAGGCTTTACTCGTCCGCATTACGCGGACGACCTCCCCAATGGGAAGATCCCCAGGAAAAGACCACAACACAGAATTAAAGGAAAAAGGCCACAACATAGAATTAAAGGAAAAAGGTCACATCACAGAAATTAAAGGAAAACTATATTGCTCGTCCGCATTATGCGGACGACCTCCCCAATGGGGAGATCCCCAGGGAAAGGCCACGATTTCTTTTCTTTGTCTCCTATGAAGCTTTTCCAAAATCTAAATAAGAATCATATTATTCTTTATCTCTTGACAACATAGTCTAAATCAATAATGAGGTCGAACCAATCCTCTATGGCTTCATGGTAGCAAAATAAACAAATCATATGGTAGCAAAATAATATTACAACGGATTCTTACAGCTTGGCAAAAAAGAGTAGAAAAGAATGGGGGCGCCACTAAGTTTTTTCATAGCAACCCTTAAAGTGGACAACCTAGTCTTGGTACTTAGTACATAGAAGTATTATTTGTGTAACATTATAGGCATTTGCTAATACCATCTGTATGTATTTAACATATCAGAGTTGAGAGTTGGTAGTTGAGAGTTGAAACACGTTAGGGAAGTAGTACCTTCCGCAAATGTTCGCGGCTTCCGTCAAATCCTAAATCTGCTCTAACTATTGGTAGTAGGTTTCTCAAAGTCGGTACCTAAAAACGAAACTATTACTTATTACGAATATTTTTGCAAAAAAATACGAGTAGCATAATGTACATCATGTAACGAGGGTGGTAAGTTAGTCATTACAATCGAGGTGCTATCATCAATGATCAAAGATCACCCGAGCCACATACGACGTTTTTCAATTTAATTGTGAGGAAAATAAGTAATAACATGAGATTAACGTATTATGCACCTGTGTAAAAAAATTGAACCATTTGCCTTATGGCACACGAGTCAAAGTTATCTAATTCTTTTTTGGGACGACCCTTTCTATGTTTTCCAGGCGAACTAAACACCCCTCCATTATGAAATCCTTCCGATACAATTCTTCTTATTGTGCTCACTGATTTACCTGAAAAAAAAAACACACTATTTCCGTTGTAATTTTATATGAAAAACTAGTAGTAGAAAAACTTGGTGGCGTACTCGACCGATAAGTAATTGATTTTTTGATTAGTAATTTTTTTATAAGTAAGGATTAGAGCATACTCCACCACATTGCTCAAACTGCGGGTTGGTGGAGGTTAGAGACGTCGACTGACCTCTAACTAACAGATATTGAAGTGGGATCTAGGGGAATATTGTTTAATGTATACTAAAAATACTAAAAAAATTAAAAATACTCATAAGTATCAACTTCATTAATGCGCGCCACAGTACTGAAAAAAGATGTGAACATAACCCTCGTGTTCGAAGTTTATTGTATAATATTACACTTATCTCGTATGTAAGCAATTCACAATGGTTTATAGTTCATCAAGTAATGCATTTACCAACTATATATAACAAAATAAACGTTCAGATACCGGTCATTTTAGCAGTTCTTTGATAAACATCGTCCACATCCGAAAGAATAGATTTGTCCTTTTTTCCGCCAGACATTTATTATAAACTTTGTAAATCACACTCCTAACATCACTTCGGATAGTCTTTTTAATTAACTTTCTACGTATTTAAATAACGGTTTTATGTTAGAGTTTATTTGAAACAAATATTTGGAAATTTGACATCACTTTGTTTACATAATTATTTTTTATTTTTCAAGGTTGCAAGATCACAAATAAAAGTTTACGTTTCTAGACTTTTTTGCCAAGCCTTATATTGATTCTTATATTTATTAGATTTTATGACAGCATCGCAGTACATTTTTTAATAAAACTAAATAAATTTTTTTCAATAAAACGAAATTAAATGTACTACACTAAACCGGTAAAGTGGCTTGGGTCCAACGGCCATCATTAAAATTAAAATTTTGAAGTTTCGAAAGGGTTTCACGTGGAAGAGAATCTAAATGATTCAATATATTTCGCCAAAGTTCAGAACATCTAAGATAATATGTAAATTTAGGAGCGAATAAACAGAATTTTATAATTGTATAAGCCTAATGAGGGTTAATACATTCTTAAATTGAAGTGGTTCCGAGGATTTTTTTCTTTTTTGTATCGATGAAGGCAGCGGATGAATCGGAGTTCAAAGGGGCACCAAGGAGGAGAAGCTAACTTTTATCCAAAATTTTAATACCAGGTGCTATTTTCAAATGTTTGATTCAAATGTTTCAAAGATGTTGTATTTTGTCCCGTTTGATATGTTGTTGTTGTTGTTGTCACCCTATGGTACCCCAGTGGTACAGAGGGCCTTCGTGAGACGTCGCCAACCGCTCCTGTCCTGTGCCTTGTCTCGTTTGATATGGAATAATTTATAAAAATTCCGCATTTAGATGAATTTAGAGATAAACTTATAGATGAGAAACTGTTTTGATTTTTTTCTAAATCTCTTAGAACGGCAGTCGCTCCGCCGTTATTACAGTTATCTTTTATGGATTGTGTGGCTGATTTTGAATTGGAAGCTATATGGAGAGTGCTATATGAGAATAAAAAGAAAACTTTCCAGCTTTTAACATAATTGTTGTTAGCCACGTTTTTCAAAGTATTTGACAATGATTTCGCGACTCGGGCTCCTTTGGGTATTCTTTTTATTAGAGTTTGGGGATGGTTAGACATTTCCCCAAATAACAATTAAAATGAGGCTGCGAAATTACGGTGGAAACACGAATTTATTAGTTTTTTTTTCTGACAGGAGAATACTGTCACATCATATTTTATTGGCAACGGACATTTTGCCATTATGTCACAAGATGAATGGATGATTTCAATTTTCCTAATATTTTCTAATGGGAGATATTGTCTGAAAATTTGAGGAATTGGACGAAGTAGCTGTAGTAGGCAATGAACACTGGAGGTTGTAGAGATGTTTATGCCACTTAGATGTATGAATATTTAGACCGTGCTTACCTTTACAAAACGTGGCTGACAACAATGGGGGCATTTTTCTAGTTGTGTTAGAGGCGCAGGCACCACTCCTGACAGAGGTTCGGCACTTATCACATTTTTCAACATTAAAATGGTTAAACTTAAAAATATTTATAAAACTTAGAAAAACATAAAGATTCTAAAAGGTAAATATTTACATTAAATACAAAAAAAAACTGAAAAATAAAAATTATTTAAAAACAAGCACAGTGCGCAGGCACTGACGCAGCTTCAAAGATAACCACCGATAGAAATCTTCCAACTTGCTTTTATCTGGATATGATTCTCTCGCCCATTGGTTGGTTGATACTGATCAGGCGCCTAGCAACACCACACCACAGCCATCAATAAGAAGGTCACTTTTATTTTATCGGCAAGCCCAGCAAACGCAAATAAACGAGTCGGAACTATGAAAAAACACACACGACAGATGGCAGGGGCGGTCTTCGCAAAGCACAGTTGCACAGGCATATATTTTATCGGGAGTTAATAGCAAATTTATAGAATTTTCTGCTTGTTCTCTAGTTACGTTGCTAGGTTCTTTTAGTTTTTAACTCAATAAAGGATATTTTTATCTCTGCGGTTTTTTTTCGCATTTTTTGAATTTGGGTACTACACCGTTGGGATTCTTCTCATGTTCACGAATCTTATTTAATTATTTTTTCCTAATAACCTTAATGATTTTCTTTTGTTGATGGTTAATGGTGCGGTAGTCAAGGTTTATTTCATTATGCGAGGCAGAAAATCGCAAACACCTAGTGTTATATCATTGCTATTTTCGATAGCTTTTTTATTCTGCTTGCATTCTACAAGTTACGTGATATAAAATAGAAAAATTATAAAAATATCTAGAGCATTTCTGTATTTATCCAACTTAGAAGAAATGCTTATGCAATGAGCGATGGTGTTCCCCTGAATAGTACATTGAAGAAGTTTGTGTTCCGTGGGAAGTCAAACAGCAACGGTGATACTCGCGGAGAGTTTCTAGAAGTGGCTTTCCCTGGGGATCTCCCCATCAGGGAGGTCGTCCGCGTAATGCGGACGAGCATTATAGTTGTCCATTAATTTTATGTTGTGGCCTATTTCTTTAATTCCATGTTGTGGCCTTTTTCTTTAACTCTGTCTTTAATTTATGTGATGTGGGCCTTTCCCTGGGAATCTCCGCATCGGGGAGGTCGTCCGCGTAATGCGGACGAGCATTATAATTCTGTCTTTAATTCTATGTTGTGGGCCAGTGAAGCGTAAAGCTTGTTATTAAGAGTTTTTAGAAATGAAAAAAAGAATAAAATAAAAAGAATTTAATTAGAAGAAAATATTTACAAATAGAAATAAGAAACCGTTGGGATTCTTCTCATGTTCACGAAGCTTATTTAATTATTTTTTCCTAATAACCTTAATTATTTTCTTTTGTTGATGGTTAATGGTGCGGTAGTCAAGGTTTATTTCACTATGCGAGGCAGAAAATCGCAAACACCTAGTGTTATATCATTGCTATTTTCGGTAGCTTTTTTATTCTGCTTGCATTCCTTTAATACTTCCCTTACATTCTCCCAACATTACATACACTCAGATGGCCTCGACATGTCAGGAGCATATACTCCAACCACGAACACAAGTTTGAGGCCAACCTTAAGCCTTAACCGTAGGAGTCTGGGACTCCCACATTGAGGCACATTTACACTCTTTCACACATTTATTCATACGCTCTGATAGGACAATACGAAGCCCCTAGCACGCCCGCTTCTCTTGTTGAACTCTAGTCCAATACGCTGCGTACGTGCCAAGAAGGGTATTGCCCCTCTTTCGCTTCATTTCATTCACACATAAAATATTTCATTTCTAACATTCCATCATCTTGCGAATTTCGTCTGCCTTGCTTTCCACTACTCCACATACATTCAAAGTTCCGCGAAAGAATAGCTGTGATATACAGGCCGTTGACTAATACCCCAACTCTGGTCTAGCAGTTGATAAGAGCTGAGCACGCTGTGTACCACAAGAAACTGAGTTCAAAAGGTTTAATTGAATCCCTTATTAAGTGGCTTGTCAGCCAGAGCTCTCTCGCTTCATCCAGTATACTTAAAGTCAATATTATTATTTAGCTACAACAGTATAACATACCTTACAGGCAAATACCTAATGCGTATGCATACAGTATATTATATAAATAAATTACGATTTTGATGATGCACATCGGGTCGGTGACGAACCTCGTCGCTGATTTGCCCCCCGGAGATTATCTGCGCCCCTGATCCATTTAAGGAGCGCCGGGGACTTAGGGCCATGTGACTATTTATTGGAATGTGATCGTATTGGAGCTATTGAAACAGTATTTGGGTCCCTGGTCGTTTTGACCATTTTCCAAAATAGTTTGATATTTTGATGGAAACTCTCGGAGAACTTCCTTTCAATCCTCTCTTTTGATTCTAACTTCTTTCGTTTCACGAACTCTTTTTTTCTCTTTTTCAATTCTTTAAATAGTAACAATTTCCGTTCATAATTTATAACACTCATATTGGTTGCTTTATTGTTGGCCTTACTTGCCAACAAATCCTGCCATGCTTTTCTCTCATCTTTTACAACCTTTCTTACGTCTTCGTCCCACCATAGAGCTTGATTTTTTGGGGGAGCATTCGTCCTCTTACGTACTCCACATACTTCGATGGCAGATTCCACCATACCATCCTTCAACACCCTCCAAACATTCTCAATTTCGTCCTCCTTGACATCTTCATTTAATGTACTAATTTGTTCTTCCACTCTTTTTCTATATCTTTCATTTACACCATCATCTTTCAATTTTGCTACATTTATTCTTTCCAATCCTGTAGTGGACACATGAGCACGATGACGCCAACATTGGAACAGACCTCTCAATCGGCTGACGACCAAATGATGATCCGTTCCCACATTAACGCCCCGATACACTCTGGCGTCCACCACATGCCTCCTCAATCGATCATCCACAATAACAAAATCTATCATACTTCTGTCTACACTCCTTTCCCAAGTATACATGTGGATCTTTTTATGACAAAACATTGTGTTTGCCACAAAAAGTCCCCTTTCCAAACATATCTCGAGAAGACTTTCTCCATTCTCGTTCACTTTTTCATCTCCATACTTACCTAAAACACATTCATAAGAATCTCTCTGTACACCTACTCGACCATTAAAGTCCCCAATCATAACAACATTTTCATTCTGCTTACATTCTTTTAGTACTTCCCTTACATTCTCCCAGAACTCCCTCTGCTCCTCAGTTGGCCTCGACATGTCAGGAGCATATGCTCCAACCACGAACAAAAGTTTGAGGCCAACCTTAAGCCTTAACCATTAGAGTCTGGGATTCACACATTTGTGCTCTTTCACACATTTATTCATTTGCTCTGATAGGACAATACCAACCCCCTGGCACGCCCGCTTATCTTGTTGAACTCCAGTCCAATACGCAGTGTACGTGCCATGAAGGGTATTGCCCATTCCCTTTCGCTTCGTTTCATTCACACATAAAATATCTAATTTCTTATATTCCATCATCTTGCAAATTTCGTCTATCTTGCTCTCCACTGCTCCACAAACATTCAATGAAGCAAATAGGGTCCCCGTGACCCACGCTCCGCCTCTCCGGGGAGCCGTTCGTGACGGGTGGCGAACCTCGTCGCCGCTTTTCCCCCCGGAGATTATCTGCGCCCCTGCTCCATTTAAGGAGCGCCAGGGACTCGGGGCCATGAGATTATCGCCCATGCAGTTTTTATATTTTTTATTAATTTTTATTTACAAAATATATTTTTGATCTTAAACTTCTTGAAACACAAACACAAACAAGCACAAATTAATTTCTTCATTATCTTGAAAATTTTCGGCATCCACATAACCTTCTAATATTTCCTGGTAAATCCATCTTCCGTATTGAGAATAGATAATACAAATAAGTTATGTAATAGAAAAAAAAACGTATTATTTGCATACTACATTGACACTTATTCTTATTTACTTTATGAATTATAATTGAAAACTATTCTCAATGAACTTTTTTTAACTCAAAACAAACTTTGTTAAAAGTATGACACACTTCCCCGTATTGACCTTATATGAAGTCTCAGAACTATGCCTAGGAGCCAAATATTTCAACATTAATATTTTATTGCTATGTCAAAAAACCATAGCTAGTAGCCCAGCTTGTTAAAAGCTCAATATTAAGTTGTTATCTATTATGCTCACAATTACAACCTTAATGCTGCCACTGTTGTCACTTTCTTCTGACCTGTGGTTGGCTTAGGACGCAAAAATAATGTTGACGAACTGTTATTCTTCCCGGAAAGTCTTTTTACTAACGACTAAGGGACTAGGGGTAAATGGAATCTATAGTCTACCAACTTGTCACCAACGTGCCATTATGACATCGTAACCGCAATATTAAAGCTAAAAAGTGACCTAGAAAATGTTATAGCGGGATTGAAGGATACGAATGTGTATGAAGGTACTAGACTCCTTTTTATACGGTGTAAAAGGTTCTGTACAATGAAGAATTATCTACCAAGAGCTTTTAACATGAAGTATAATTTATTGTTACAAAAATATGTTAAACCAAATCCAATTAATTTCACTTATAGTCTTTTAGTTTGGCACCGCGCACTAAACGAGAGAAGTACCTAACGTAATCCTCCGTGTGGCTCGCCATCACCAGGGCTCCGAGTTAGCCCCGGCCACACGTCGCGCCTCTGCTGACCAGGCACCGACTTCAATCCGGTCCTGTATTACTTCTCAGCTTGGCTAAAGCACCTAATTGCGCCTCGGCTGGCGAAGCATCTACATCGCTGCTTCTGAATTCCTCTTGACAACCTTCGGCATGTCCATCGAAGGTCGATACGCTTGATCCGTATTAATCGGGAAGATACAACACAGAATTAAAATATAAAAAAATTAAATTATTAGCATTGAATAATTATAAGAAGGCTTTATTCGTCCGCATTACGCGGACGACCTCCCCAATGGGAAGATCCCCAGGAAAAAACCACAACACAGAATTAAAGGGAAAAGGCCATAACACAGAATTAAAGGAAAAAGGCCACAACACAGAAATTAAAGGAAAACTATAATTCTCCCCAATGGGGAAATCCACAGGGAAAGGCCACGATTTCTTTTCTTTGTCTCCCATGAAGCTTTTCCAAAATCTAAATAAGAATCATATTATTCTTTATCTCTTGACAACATAGTCTAAATCAATAATGAGGTCGAACCAATCCTCTATGGCTTCATGGTAGCAAAATAAACAAATCGTTTGGTAGCGAAATAATATTACAACGGATTCTTACAGCTTGGCAAAAAAGAGTAGAAAATAATGGGAGCGCCACTAAGTTTTTTCATAGCAACCCTTAAAGTGGACAACCTAGTCTTGGTACTTAGTACATAGAAGTATTATTTGTGTAACATCATGGGAATTTGCTAATACCATCTGTATGTATTTAAAACATCAGAGTTGGTAGTTGAGAGTTGAAACCTAAGGCTTTGAGTACCTTCCGAAAATGTACGCGGCTTCCGTCAAATCCTAAATCTGCTCTAACTATTGGTAGTAGGTTTCTCAAAGTCGGTACCTAAAAACGAAACTATTACTTATTACGAATATTTTTGCAAAAAAATACGAGTAGCATAATGTACATCATGTAACGAGGGTGGTAAGTTAGTCAAAAGGAGGTGCTATCATCAATGATCAAAGATCACCCGAGTCACATACGACGTTTTTCAATATAATTGTGAGGAAACTAAGTAATAACATGAAATTAACGTATTATGCACCTGTTTTCTCACAGTGTAAAAAAATTGAACCATTTGCCTTATGGCACACAAGTCAAAGTTATCTAATTATTTTTTGGGACGACCCTTTCTATGTTTTCCAGGCGAACTAAACACCCCTCCATTATGAAATCCTTCCGATAAAATTCTCCTTATTGTGCTCACTGATTTACCTGAAAAAAAAACACACTATTTCCGTTGTAATTTTATATGAAAAACTAGTAGTAGAAAAACTTGGTGGCGTACTCGACCGATAAGTAATTGATTTTTTGATTAGTAATTTTTTTATAAGTAAGGATTAGAGCATACTCCACCACATTGCTCAAACTGCGGGTTGGTGGAGGTTAGAGACGTCGACTGACCTCTAACTAACAGATATTGAAGTGGGATCTGGGGGAATATTGTTTAATGTATACTAAAATAATTAAAAGTACTCAAAAGTATCAACTTCATTAATGCGCGCCACAGTACTGAACAAAGATGTAAACATAACCCTCGTGTTCGAAGTTTATTGTATAATATTACACTTATCTCGTATGCAAGCAATTCACAATGGTTTATAGTTCATCAAGTAATGCATTTACCAACTATATACAACAAAATAAACGTTCAGATACTGGTTATTTTAGCAGTTCTTTGATAAACATCGTCCACATCCGAAAGAATAGATTTGTCCTTTTTTTCCGCCAGACATTTATTATAAACTTTGTAAATCACACTCCTGACATCACTTTGGATAGTCTTATTCATTTTAATTAACTTTCTACGTATTTAAATAACCGTTCTATGTTAGAGTTTATTTGAAACAAATATTTGGAAATTTGACATCACTTTGTTTACATTTTTATTTTTTATTTTTTAAGGTTGCAAGATCACACATAAAAGTTTACGTTTCTAGACTTTTTTGCCAAGCCTTATATTGATTCTTATATTAATTAGATTTTATGACAGCATCGCAGTATATTTTTTAATAAAACTAAATAAAATGTTTTTCAATAAAACGAAATTAAATGTACTACACTAAACCGGTAAAGTGGCTTGGGTCCAACGGCCATCATGAAAATTAAAATTTAGAATTTTCGAAAGGGTTTCACGTAGGAGAGAATCTAAATGATTTAAAATATTTCGCCAAAGTTCAGAACATCTAAGATAATATGTGAATTTAGGAGCGAATAAACAGAATTTTATAATTGTATAAGCCTAATGAGGGTTAATAGATTTTAAAATTGAAGTCGATCCGAGGATTTTTTTCATTTTTGTATCGATGAGGGCAGCGGATGAATCGGAGTTCAAAGGGGCACCAAGGACGAGAAGCTAACTTTTATCCAAAATTTTAATACCAGGTGCTACGTTCAAATGTTTAAAAGATGTTGCATTTTGTCTCGTTTGATATGTTGTTGTTGTTGTTGTCATCCTATGGTACCCCAGTGGTACAGAGGGCCTTCGTGAGACGTCGCCAACCGCTCCTGTCCTGTGCCTTGTCTCGTTTGGTATGGAATAATTTATAAAAATTCCGCATTTAGATGAATTTAGAGATAAACTTATAGATGAGAAACTATTTTGATTTTTTTCTAAATCCCTTAGAACGACAGTCGCTTCGCCGTTATTACAGTTATCTTTTATGGATTGTGTGGCTGATTTTGAATTTGAAGCTATATGGAGAGTGCTATATGAGTATAAAAAGAAAACTTTCCAGCTTTTAACATAATTGTTGTTAGCCACGTTTTTCAAAGTATTTGACAATGATTTCGCGACGATTACTCGGGCTCCTTTGGGTATTCTTTTTATTAGAGTTTGGGGATGGCTAGACATTTCCCCAAATAACAATTAAAATTAGGCTGCGAAATTACGGTGGAAACACGAATTTATTAGTTGTTTTTTTCTGACAGGAGAATCCTGTCACATCATATTTTATTGGCAACGGACATTTTGCCGTTACGCCACATTACCCCCACCAAAAATCTGGAGGATCGATAGTTGCATTAAATAACAGTTGGGATTTCAACCTTTTAACAAGAACAAATTGTACAAAAAAAAAACTTATATAAACTATGTCTTAAGGATGAGAAAAAAAATTAGCATGTACTCGTAATATACGCCGGTTTTAAGCGATCGATACATACGGTTTGCTCCCTACTGTTAACTGCCTTATGATGTAATGAATGTGATTGTAAATGCCTTAGAAACTGTGATGATCTCCTATCGTCTAGCTCTTCATGCATGATCAGTTGTTTTATCTTTTGCTCTTTTAATGTACTGAGGCGCTTTATGAATTCCTCTTTGAGCTTGATGTACTTGTTGTCACCGTGAGGATTTACTATAATATCCTTCACCTCAATAGAGGTTTGCTGGTCCAACATAGCAATGATGTGATGGAATTTAGTAACGTCGGTCGTGATATTAGCCAGGGCAAATTGACCCTCCACCTGAGCGAACTATATTTCAGGTTCGGCAGGCCAAAATCGGGGAATTTTTGCGCTCACCCTGTAGGACTCCAATACTCCACCGCATGTGCCCTTCTCTTGTGGGTCACCAGTTTGGGGATGGGTAGACATTTCCCCAAATAACAATTAAAATGAGGCTGCGAAATTACGGTGGAAACACGAATTTATTAGTTGTTTTTTTCTGACAGAAATCCTGTCACATCATATTTTATTGGCAACGGACATTTTGCCATTATGCCACAAGATGAATGGATGATTTCAATTTTCCTAATGTTTTCCAAAGGGAGATATTGTCTGAAAATTTGAGGAATTGGACGAAGTAGCTGTAGTAGGCAATGAACACGGGAGGTTGTGGAGATGTTTATGCCACTTAGATGTATGAATATTTAGACCGTGCTTACCTTTACAAAACGTGGCTGACAACAATGGAGGCATTTTTCTAGTTGTGTTAGAGGCGCGGGCACCACACCTGACAGAGGCTCGGCACTTATCACATTTTTCAACATTAAAATGGTTATACTTAAAAAAAATTATAAAACTTAGAAAAACATAAAAATTCTAAAAGGTAAATATTTACATTATATACAAAAAAAACTGAAAAAATATTTAAAAACAAGCACAGTGCGCAGGCACCGACGCAGCTTCAAAGACAACCACCGATAGAAATCTTCCAACTTGCTTTTATCTGGATATGATTCTCTCGCCCATTGGTTGGTTGATACTGATCAGGCGCCTAGCAACACCACACCGCAGCCATCAATAAGAAGGTCACTTTTATTTAATCGGTAAGCCCGGCAAATGCAAATAAACGAGTCGGAACTATGAAAAAACACACACGACAGATGGCAGGGGCGGTCTTCGCAAAGTTGCACAGGCATATATTTTATCTGGGGTTGTTTTCTAGTGACGTTGCTTCGTTCTTTTAGTTTTTTATGTTTATGCAGATTACTATCGGATATTATATCGATATTATATTATATCGGATGATAAAGGATATTATTACTTTGCGTTTTTTTTTCGCATTTTTTTAATTTGGGAACTACACCGTTGGGATTCTTCTCATGTTCACGAAGCTTATTTAATTATTTTTTCCTAATAACCTTAATGATTTTCTTTTGTTGATGGTTAATGGTGCGGTAGTCAAGGTTTATTTCATTATGCGAGGCAGAAAATCGCAAACACCTAGTGTTATATCATTGCTATTTTCGGTAGCATTTTCATTCTGCTTGCATTCCTTCAGTACTTCCGTTACATTCTCCCAACATTACCTACGCTCAGATGGCCTCGATAAGTCAGGAGCATATATTCCAACCACGAACACAAGTTTGAGGCCAACCTTAAGCCTTAACCGTAGGAGTCTGGGACTCACACATTGAGGCACATTTATACTCTTTCACACATTTATTCATACGCTCTGATAGGACAATACGAACCCCCTGGCACGCCCGCTTCTCTTGTTGAACTCTAGTCCAATACGCTGCGTACATGCCATGAAGGGTATTGCCCCTCTTTCGCTTCGTTTCATTCACACATGAAATATTTCATTTCTAACATTCCATCATCTTGCGAATTTTGTCTGCCTTGCTTTCCACTACTCCACATACATTCTTCAAAGTTCCGCGAAAGAATAGCTGCGATATACAGGCTGTTGACTAATACCCCAACTCTGGTCTAGCAGTTGATAAGAGCCGAGCACGCTGTGTACCACAAGAAACTGAGTTCAAAAAGTTTAATTGAATCCCTTTACGAAGTGGCTTGTCAGCCAGAGCTCTCTCGCTTCATCCAGTATACTTAAAGTCAATATTATTATTTATTTACAACAGTGTAACATACCTTACAGGCAAATACCTAATGCTTATGCATACATTATATATTATAATTAAATAAATTATGACTTTGATGATGCACATCGGGTCGGTGACGAACCTCGTCGCCGATTTGCCCCCCGGAGATTATCTGCGCCCCTGATCCATTTAAGGAGCCCCGAGGACTCAGGGCCATGTGACTATTTATTGGAATGTGATCGTATTGGAGCTATTCAAACAGTATTTTTGTAAAAGGAAAACATATTCAAGAACATAATTGTAGAACATTTTTATAAGAGTGACAGAAAATATAAATAATAATAAGCACGTAACCATGGTAACCTACCATAAGCTAATAGACAAAATGTATATGAAGTCTCAGAACTAAGCCTAGGAGCCAAATATTTCAACACCCCCACTGAATTCATACATACATACACATCACGCCTAATTTCCTGTAGAGGCAGAGATCACGGATCCCCGTTTGTCCCGATCCTGACAGACCATTTTCGCTTCATTGACATTCATACATCTTCTCATACACTCTCGGCGGTTATAGGTACACCTAACGTCACCTTTTTTCAATATAGCGTCTATCTGACTGTCGTATGTCTTATTAGTCCGGCCTCTACGTAACCGCCCTTCCACTTCACTCATATATATTCCTTTTGTCAATCCGCATAACATGTCCAAACCATCGAAGCATGCTCTTTTCAATCTTAGTCACTACATCTTTCAAACCGCAACCTTCCCTTATCACACTATTTTTAATTCTATCATTCAGTGACCGCATTTCGATGGCATTGATTCTACTTTCATGCTTCTGTTGCCATACCCAACTTTCACTACCATAAGTCAATGTTGGAACCAGCACAGCCCTATGAATAGCCATACGTGCCGATTGAGAAATCAACTGACTACCCATAACGCTATACATGGCCCCATTGATCTTATTATCTGCACACACTCTACGTTTAATATCACCCTCACACTTTCCATTATTAGTAAATAGTGTTCCCAAATACACAAAATCATTCACTTGTTCGACTCTTTCATTATCTATGTCAATCTTACACTCTGTCTTGCTAAGTCCCTCCATGACCATTACTTTCGTTTTTTTTACATTAATTTTCATTCCTTTCCTCTTAAGGGACCCATTCATGCAAGTGACCATCTCCTGCGACTCACACGCCGATGACGGAAGAAGAACCTGATCTTCCACGTACAGAGGGCTGTAAAAGGTCCTTGTACAATAAAGAATTATCTACCAAGAGAGATACCTTTTAACATAAAGTATAATTTATTTTTACAAAATATGTTAATCCAAATATAATTAAGTTAAAAGTCTTTTAGTTTGGCACCACGCACTAAACGAGAGAAGTACCTAACGTAATCCTCCGTGTGGCTTGCCATCACCAGGGCCGACTTAGCCCCGACCACACGCCACGCCTCTGCTGACCAGGCACCGATTTCAATTCGGTCCTGTATTACTTCTCAGCTTGGCTAAAGCACCTAATTGTGCCTCGGCTGTCGAAGCATCTACGTCGCTGCTTCTGAATTTATCTTGACAACCTTCGGCATATCCATCGAAGGTCGGTAGGCTTGCTCCGGGGTATTCGGAAAGACACGACAAAGAATTAAAATATTATAACATTAAATTATTAGCATTGAATCTTAGCATTGAATCACAAGAAGGCTAAAATACTCGTCCGCATTATACGGACGACCTCCCCAATGGGAAGATCCGCAGGAAAAGACCACAACACAGAATTAAAGGGAAAAGGCCATAACACAGAATTAAAGGAAAAAGGCCACAACACAGAAATTAAAGGAAAACTATAATTCTCCCCAATGGGGAAATCCACAGGGAAAGGCCACGATTTCTTTTCTTTGTCTCCCATGAAGCTTTTCCAAAATCTAAATGAGAATCATATTATTCTTTTCTGTTGACAACATAGTCTAAATCAATAACCAGGTGGAACAAATCCTCTATGGCTTCATGGTAGCAAAATAAACAAATCATATAGTAGCAAAATAACATTACAGGGCATTGAATGATCAAATCGCCCATACGCAATCCTCTGTCACTTTCTTTCAAATCAGTCAAGCAACTATCCATGAACATATATTTTTCCAACGATGCTCAGAAGACTAATCCCTCGTTAGTTCTTGCATGGGTCACTTCCCCTTGTACAAAGGGACGATAACGGCCCTGCACCAATCTTTAGGCACACGGCCATACCGCCAACACGCATTAAAAAGTAAGTACAAGAGGTTGGCAACCACCGGGCCACCAGCTCTCAACATCTCCACGGAAATCCTATCGTACCCTGCAGTTTTACCAGTTTTCATAGCTTTCAAAGCTTTGAAGATTTCTTCCATACTAATATCACTGCCATTATCATCCACACTTAATTCAGATGTACCATCCTGAATTGATACACCCTCAATTTCAAACAACTCTTCAAAGTATTCCTTCCATCTTTTTAACGCCAAACACTCATAATTTATCAAATCCCCATTCTTATTTCTAACAGCACTCATTCTGGATCCTCCAGAGAGTCCCCTGGCCGTTTTGACCATTTTCCAAAATAGTTTGATATTTTGATGGAAACTTTCGGAAAACTTCCTTTCAATCCTCTCTTTTGATTCTAACTTCTTTCGTTTCACGATCTCTTTCTTTCTCTTTTTCAATTCTTTAAATAGTAACAATTTCCGTTCATAATTTATAACGCTCATATTGGTTGCTTTATTGTTGGCCTTACTTGCCAACAAATCCTGCCATGCTTTTCTCTCATCTTTTACAACCTTTCTTACTTCTTCGTCCCACCATAGAGCTTGATTCTTTGGGGGAAAAATCGTCCTCTTACGTACTCCACATACTTCGATGGCAGATCCCACCATACCATCCTTCAACACCCTCCAAACATTCTTAATTTCGTCTTCCTTGACCTCTTCATTAAATGTACTAATTTGTTCTTCCACTCTTTTTCTATATCTTTAATTTACACCATCATCTTTAAATTTTCCTACATTTATTCTTTCCAATCCTGTAGTGGACACAGGAACACGATGACGCCAACATTGGAACAGACCTCTCAATCGGCTGACCACCAAATAATGATCCGTTCCCACATTAACGCCCCGATACACTTTGGCGTCCACCACATGCCTCCTCAATCGATCATCCACAATAACAAAATCTATCATACTTGTGTCTACACCCCTTTCCCAAGTATACATGTGGATCTTTTTATGACAAAACATTGTATTTGCCACAAAAAGTCCCCTTTCCAGACATATTGTAAAAGGTTCTTGTACAATTAGTAATTATCTACTAAGAGAAATACCTTTTAACATGAATTACAATTTATTGTTACAAAATATATTAAACCAAATATAATCAAGTTAACTTAAAGACTTTGACGTTGGCACCGCGCACTAAACGAGAGAAGTATCTATAATAATAATCTTCCGCGTGGTTCGCCATCACCAGGGCTCCGACTTAGCCCCGGCCTCACGTCGCGCCTCTGCTGACCAGGCACCGACTTCACTCCGGTCCTGTATTACATCTCAGCTGGCAAATCATCTAATTGCGCCTCGGCTGGCGAAGCATCTGTTTCACTGCTTCGTCACATCTGAATTCCTCCTGACAACTTTCGGCATAGTCTTCAAAGGTCGGTACGCTTGCTCCGTGTTATGCGGAAAGGCACGACAAAGAATTAATTTAAAATAAAATTAAATCATTAGCGTTAGATTAGAAGATGACTAAATTATGCATTATGCGGACGACCTCCCCAATGGGAAGATCCCAAGGGAAAGGCCACAACATAGAATTAAAGGAAAAAGCCACAACACAGAATTAAAGGGAAAAGGCCACAACACAGGATTAAGTTAAAGGAAAACTATAATATTCGCCCGCGCAATGCAGAAGACGACCTCCCCGATGGGAAGATCCCAAGGGAAAGGCCTCGATTTCTGTTCTTTTTCTCCCATGAAGCTTTTCCAAAATCTAAATAAGAATCATATTATTCTTTATCTTTTGACAACCTCGTGCTAACTCAATAATGAGCTCGAAACAATCCTCTATGGCTCCATGGTAGCAAAATAAACAAATTATATGGTAACAGAATAACATTACAACTCTTGCAGCCGATGGGCAAGATCCCTCATGACCTCGTGGGCTGCGCCCCCCCAAGAGCCGAGAGTTTCAACGGCGAAAGGAACAAAACTATTTTCACCTCCAAGTGAAGAATACTTTCGCCACTTCAAACTCTCTGACACCGCAGCAGCAGATCCTGCCTCGACAGCGCTCCGGGAGATATGACAAGGCGCCAGAGTGTCGACACAGGTGGCATCCCATACCAGTGCCTTGCCACTCTTCCATGGAATGAGCTTCATACAATCCAGTCTCTTGCCATCGTCGCGCACCTGACCAGATAGCTCCAGCATTGCAGGCACACGAGCGCTGACAAGAGCGCGGCGTATGACGTCATTCAGAGCCGCGTGACGTGACAGGCGACCTGCACTGCGCTGGCACTACAGCCCATGGTGCCCGAAGGGATCGACATCTGTCCCACAACGACAGCGATGTGTCCCACAAATCTTAGCGCCTATTCTGAGACACGCTAGAAAAATACAAGACACACTGTAAAAATATATTTGTATTTGTAAATTATGAAGTATATGATGTGATGGATGACTGATTTCATAAAAAAAACAATTAAATGATACTGATGAATTTAACGCATGTCTTTGAATTAAAATTTTTATCTTTAGTGCTGCTGAATAATTTTAAAATAATTCCTTCTGGAATATATATATACGTCTGACCCTTTAAACGCCTTTTCTTTTTTTAATTAAATTATTTTTAATTATTTTCAGATTAAATTATTTATATGTTTAACAAGTTGACCCGGCGAACTTTGTTCTGCCTTAATGGCAATAAATAAGCAGATTTTTTTAATGGAAAAAATTTCAAAACAAATTAAATACCTACATTCATATTCATTATTATTTCTGTATTTTAGTACATAGGTTGCTTGATACACGACGTTTTTTGTTTTATTATAAGGCGCAAAAACAAACAACGCAGATGATCTTCCGACCCGTGAACATGCTACGTATAATTGACCATGGGAAAAACATGAATGTTCCAGATTTAAACCATAAACTTTAAGGATTGGCCTTGTGATTTGTTGATGGTCATAGCAAATGCAAGACGTATTGAAGCGTAAAGCTTGTTGTGAAGGAGAGGAAATGAAAGAAAGAATAAAATAAAGATAATTTAATTAGAAAAAAAAAATTTAACAATTAGACAGGTTTAGGCTTATCTGGCGGATTTTAGATAGAATGAAAGTGATATGAGAAAATACAAAAATTTACTAACTAAGTTCAACCTAGTATATAATGGCTAGTTTACGCCAGTTTAGACTCCTTCTTGAATTCTATTCTTCTCCCAGCGGAGCACGGTTCCGGAACAATCACCGCGGAAACACGGCCAGGAACACTCTCGGCCGCAGACAGATAGGCGCACGAATTCTACACGGCCCAGAAACACTCTCGGCAACAGGCTGATAGGCGCACGACTTAACACGACAATGTAAAAGGTTCCTAACAATAGAGACATATTCTACTAATAGAAATACCTTTTAACATAAAAGTATAATTTATTTTTCAAAATATGCTAAACCAAATTCAATTAATTACACTTAAAGTCTTTTAGGTTGGCACCGCACACTGAACGGGAGAAGTACCTATGAAATCCTTGGCCACACGCCGCGCCTCTGCCGACCAGGCACCGACTTCCATCCGGTCCTGTATTACCTCTCAGCTTGGCTAGAGCACCAAATTGTGCCTCGGCTGGCGAAGCATCTTCATCGCTGCTTCTGAATTCTTCTTGACAACCTTCGGCATGTCCATCGAAGGTCGATGTTCTCACAGAATTAAAATATAAAAAAAAATTAAATTATTAGCATCGAATAATCATAAGAACGCTTTACTCGTCCGCATTACGCGGACGACCTCCCCAACGGGAAGATCCCCAGGAAAGTACCACAACATAGAATTAAAGACAGAATTAAAGAACAAGGCCACAACATAGAATTAAAGAAATAGGCCAAAACATAGAAATTAAAGGACAACTATAATGCTCGTCCGCATTACGCGGACGACCTCCCCGATGGGGAGATCCCCAGGGAAAGGCCACAATTTCTTTTCTTTGTCTCCCATGAAGCTTTCCTGAAATCTAAAATGAGAATTGTATTATTCTTTTCTGTTGACAACATAGTCTAAATCCATAACGAGGTATAACAAATCCTCTATGGCTTCATGGTAGCAAAAGAAGAAAATTATATAGTAGCAAAATAACATTACACTTTCACATTTGTTTAAGCCGATAAGGCACGCAGTAGTCTTATCGATGGTAGTTTTACAACTGGGGCATAAGTCTCAAAGTAGTCTTCCCCCCACTTTTGCGAGTACTCTTTAGCCACCAGTCTGGTTTTGTGACCACCACTTTGGCACTGAACCATCAGTTCCCATCTTCAATTTGAACAGCCATTTATATTTTACAACATTTGTTCCTCGAGGCCATTCAATTATCTCCCAAGTTTCATTCTCAACTAGTGAGTTATATTCTTGTTTCATTGCCTCTTGCCAGAGATCTTTATCACCACGACTGAAATGGGATCATTTGTGAAGAAATCATATTCATAATCTTCAAATCTTTTCTGAGTTCGGTTTCTAGTAGGATATCGTACATCTCTACTTTCTCTTTTTTCATCTATTTGGCTTTCAGTGGTATTTTATCAGGGTCTGGTGTTAAACCGTATTGATCGACAAGGTAACCTAAATACTTAAGTTCCTTACGAAAGAATGAACATTTTTCAAAGTTGATTGTTAGATTAGCGTTTTTTAATTTTTCGAAAACTCTCGAAAGTAGATCAACGTGCTCTTGAAATGTTTCGCTGACCACAATTATCTCATCCAGATAGCAAAACACTCTGTTTCCAAATTCTGGACCAAATAATCTATCCGATAATCGTTGCGGAATAACGCATTCCGGCATTACAGACGCCGAAAGGGATGGCTTTGAAACGAAACAAACCTCTACCGGGTGAATAAAATGCAGTTCTGTCCTTACTTTCTTCATTGGCCAATTCGATAAATTTCTTTCTTCTCCTTTCGATAAATCAACGCTAGATAGAAATCTCGCGTTATTAAGTCTGTCTAGAATATCGGGAATAAGAGGTAAGTTATAAGAATTTTTCTGGTAATTGAATTGAGTTTACGACTATCCAAGCAAAAACGCCACTCTCCGTTTTTCTTTGGTATAATAAGGACTGGTGAAAGCCAAGGACTATCACATGCCTCAATAACGTCTAGTACCAACTGTAACGTGGTATATTTTAAATTTTAATAGGTTCTAGAAATTTTCATTACTCACGTTCATTGAGCATAAGTTTTTATATTGTTCTCCTTGTTTATAACTTACTAACGGCGGATTTAGTATTTTGTGTTAGATATTTTGATCATTTCTTGTATTTTCATGCAATTAATCATCTCAATGATTTTGTCCTGGAATTTGTTTATTTACGTTTTGAAAGTGAGGTTATGCAGAATCTATGCAACGATATATTTTTATATGTTAACGAGACTTAGGTCATTCCTTTCATCTAAAAAGTATTTTTAGACCTCAATGGTGAAAGTCTATAAAGAAATTGTGTAAACTTTTTAAGATCAATTTTGTCGGGTTGAGCCTTTGATACTATTCTATTTAATCCTTGACATGAAATGAGTCTATATACTTTTTTATGAAGGTGATCTGACAGAATTGACATTGTTAGGAAGAAATCGGAATTGTCGGTTGAGAAAATAATTTTGAGGAGATTCTTACTGGAAGAGATACAAGTCACGTGATATAAAGTAGAAAAATTATAAAAATATCTAAAGCATTTCTGTATTTATCCAACTTAGAAGAAATGCTTATGCAATGAGCGATGGTGTTCTTCTGAATAGTACATTGGTGAAGTTTGTGTTCCGTGGGAAGTCAAACAGCAACGGCGATACTCGCGGAGAGTTTCTAGAAGTGGTTATTCCCGAGTTATTGACGGCCGGTTACTCTTTTTACACGTGGCCTTCGGGCCCCACGTTGGGCGCCAGTGAAGCGTAAAGCTTGTTATTAAGAGTTTTTAGAAATGAAAGAAAGAATAATAAAATAAAAAGAATTTAATTAGAAGAAAATATTTACAAATAAAAATAAGAACAATTAAACAGATTTATGCTTATTAGCATCGAACAATCACAAGAACGCCTTACTCGTCCGCACTACGCGGACGACCTCCTCAACGGGAAGATCTCCAGGAAAAGGCCACATCACATATATTAAAGACAGAGTTAAAGAAAAAGGCCACAACATGGAATTAAAGAAATAGGCCACAACATAGAATTAAAGACAGAATTATAATGCTCGTCCGCATTACGCGGACGACCTCCCCGATGGGGAGATTCCCAGGGAAAGGCCACAATTTACTTTCTTTGTCTCCCATGAAGCTTTCCTGAAATCTAAAATTAGAATCGTATTATTTTTTTCTGTTGACACATAGTCTAAATCCATAACGAGGTAGAACAAATCCTTTATGGCTTCATGGTAGAGAAAGAAGAAAATTATATAGTAGCAAAATAACGTTACACAACATCTTGTAAATTTCTCCCATCAGTGCTTTCTGTTTTTCTGGTGATAATCTATAGGTTTTTTGTTTAATTGGCAAAGAATCACCGGTATCGATATTATGTGTAATTAGAGTAGTCCTACCAATTCTACCTAGTTTTTCGAATGAAATATCGTAAAATTTATCAATGATATTCAACACAGGCAACTTTTGGTAGTTATTTAATTCATGGAAGTGTAAAATGTGTTTTTCTTCAATTAAATTACAGAAATCTTTGTTTAAATCCAATTTCTGATTCAAAACACGAGGTAGTAGTTTAAAACTTTTCCAGAAATCTTTTCCGAAAATGAGGGACGTAGAAATTCCGGGAATGGCAAAAGTTCTAATAATATTAGTTTCATTATTAAAACAAAAAGGTAAGTCAAAGTAACCGATCGATTCAATATTATGAGCACTCGCTGTTTTAACTGAAATATGAGACTTAGTTAAGGTAAAACCGAGATTTATTATATCTTTATAAGCATTTTTTCCCAGGATTGATATTGAGCTTCCCCTATCTAAAAGTACTGTCAAAAAGGTGTTTTTCAGACAGACTTTGAAAAAAGGTTTAGAAGTTTCGGCTCAGAACTATATAGGGTTGAAATCTTATAATCCTTAAAATAATTTCTTAACACGTTTAACCAACTTTCGAAATCTTTAGTATCGAAGTAATTCGTCTTAACTCAGTCTCTCTCTAGTTTTTTTTACAACTAGGACAGTTTGTTAATTTAAAACCTTTGGTACCGCATTTATAACATATCAGTATATTAGGTTGAGAACATTCTACGAGGGTGTGACCTTCAATGCTACAACGAACGCAGTATTTATTAATCGAATTAGTAAAGTTTTTGTTGTAAAATGGTTTTTGGTTACGGTGAACATAAGGATTATTATTGAAGTTTTGAGGATGTGAAGTTATCTTAGTATTTTTTTGTTTGTTATTTTCAGAAGAGAATTATCTGTATAAAAATATTCTTTGATACTAAGTTATTTTTATTGTTATTGTAAGGTAAAGGCTCTTTAAAGTTTTTATTTTTATCAATAAAATTTTTCAAATTTTTACAAACTTCAACTAAAGTTTGTATAGTATCAATTTTATTGCATGCTAAACTTGTAGAATAAGATGGGCGGACATTTCTTAGTAGGATAGATAATTGTTCATGTCAAGTTTCTTCTTAAGTTTGTTGAACAAGCCAGACATAACAGCCACATATAAAACGATCGGTTCTTCAGAACCTTGAGTCCTTTCGTTAATTATCTGTTTCATTTTAAAGTCATAATCATGTACTGAAAAATCTTCGATAAGTTTATTGGAGATAAAATCCCAAGTCAAATTCTCATTGGGTATTTTAATATACCGTAACCATAATAAGGCTTTATCGGTGAATAACTCAAAGCAAATATGAGATAATACTTTGTTTGAATAAAAGAAAAAGGACAGGTATTACCGTCAAAAGTATTTTTTTTAATCTCTGAAAGACTTCTTTCAGAAATGAAATTGTCACCAGACATGTTATTCGAGTTAGGAAATATATTGATGGGTAATATAATAATTATTGCAATTTGGTAAGTTGGTACTTTGGAAGATGTTCGTAGTAGGTACGTTACTTGTTAAAGCAGTGTTGTAGGAAGTAGACGAATTAGTGGTCTTACCAGAATTATTTTGAAGTCTTCTCTTATAAGATTAAATTTCTATTTTAAATCATTAAACGAAATTTTCGTGTTATTGTAATCGAGGATGATTTCTTCATTTTCAATGGAATCGAAATCTATTCTGTCAAAACGTTGAGTAATATGGAAGACATATGTTGAAATTTTATTAAACCATATAGATTCTTCTTTTTAATGGTATAATCTATGGCAACTTTAAGATTCGATAAGTCCTCAGCCGGTGTATAAGTGGAATCAATAATATTGTTAGAGTTTTCTGAAATTGTGAGAATTTTTAATTGTTTTTTCTATTTAACTATATTGTCCGAAGGTTCCTCACCCCTAATAGTGACTTCGTAAATTAATTCGTGCTTGTTTAATAAGGCAAGGTCAGGGTTCTGCATTTTCTCCGTTTAAAGAAGGAAAAGTGTAAGTGAAGTTATAAGTATGAAAGACAAATAAATCAGATTCAGGTGTCTCTAGTAAAGCGGTCTGGTGACCCTAGAAAAACACCCAACAAAGAATAAATTGTCAGCAATGTATGAGAAAATTAAAGGATACTCTCCCAAAATTTTCTTTGAGTTCAACCAAAATATTTTCAGGAGCCCCAGAGGTTAAAATAACCAAATGGTTTAACCTCCTTCAATACTAGGGTTGTATGTAACTCTAGTATAAGAGTTTGTTTAGTGTTACTGAATTTAAATGAAACAAAATGTGAGATGTGTTAGGTGTTGTTAGGTGTACTGTAATTCAGTATACCTATTGATTAGAGTAGGCGATCGAGGTAAGGGGGAAAAATATAAAGGATAAGATTTCGGATGATCAAGTAAAAATAATAAGCTGAAAGAGATGACACAAGAAAATAATAAGGAAAAAAGTATTAAGAATAAATGAAAATTTAAGTTCGGGCGCCAATGTAAAAGGTTTTGTACAATGAATAATTTATCTAACAAGAGAAAAACCTTTTGACATGAAATACAATTTATTTTTCAAAATATGTTAAGCCAAATTTTTTATTTACACTTAAAGTCTTTTAGGTTGGCACCGCGCACTGAATGGGAGAAGTACCTATGAAAGTCCTTTGCGTAGATCGCCGTCATCAGGGGCTCTTAATTAGCCCTGGCCTTCGCCGTCACCAGGGGCTCCGAGTTAGCCCTGGCCTCAATCTCTCAGCTGGCGAAACACCTAATTGTGTCTTGGCTGGCACTGCATCCTTTTCGCTGATAGTCGTCCACTTCCCAACTGACAGCCTTCGGGTATTCCTCGAAGTCGGAATCACTTGCTCCAATATATGCGGGAAGATACAACACAGTATTAGTTTATAGGAATACTAAATTATTCACCCGCGCAATGCGGACGACTTATCCGTTGGGCAGATCCTCAAGAAAGACCCAGATTTCTCTTCTTTTCGTCCCATGAAGCTTTTGTCAAACTCTACATCAGAATCCTATTCTTCTTTTTTTTTGACACTCTAGATCGACAATCAGGTCAAACCAATCCTCTATGGCTTCATGGTAGCAAAATAAGAAAATACTCTATGGTTTAATAGTAGCACAATAACATTACATATAGTAGCAAAATAACATTACAGTTTTTTTGTTTGTTATTTTCAGAAGAGAATTATCTGTATAAAAATATTCTTTGATACTAAGTTATTTATATTGTTATTTTAAGGTAAAGGCTCTTTAAAGTTTTTATTTTTATCAATAAATTTTTCCAAATTTTTACAAACTTCAACTAAAGTTTGTATAGTATCAATTTTATTGCATGCTAAAATTGTAGAATAAGATGGGCGGACATTTCTTAATAGGATAGATAATTGTTCATGTCAAGTTTCTTCTTAAGTTTGTTGAACAAGGCAGACATAACAGCCACATATAAAACGATCGGTTCTTCAGAACCTTGAGTCCTTTCGTTAATTATCTGTTTCATTTTAAAGTCATAATCATGTACTGAAAAATCTTCGATAAGTTTATTGGAGATAAAATCCCAAGTCAAATTCTCATTGGGTATTTTAATATACCGTAACCATAGTAAGGCTTTATCGGTGAATAACTCAAAGCAAATATGAGATAATACTTTGTTTGAAATATTTCTCGATATAATAAATTCGTTAATCTTTTGAATAAAAGAAAAAGGACAGGTATTACCGTCAAAAGTATTTTTTTTTAATCTCTGAAAGACTTCTATCAGAAATGAAAATTTCACCAGACATGTTATTCGAGTTAGGTAATATATTATTGGAATTTGGTAAGTCGGTACTTTGGAAGATGTTCGTAGCAGGTACGTTACTTGTTAAAGCAGTATTGTAGGAAGCAGACGAATTAGTGGTCTTATCGGAATTTAATTCGAAGTCTTTTCTAGGTAATCTTTATTCAATTACTAAACAATATTTACATGAGGTAATAAATCAAAATAATATCTAGATAAATAAAGTTGAAAATAAACTGATAAATATAAAATAAAATCTTACAGATAAATATATTTACAAATAAAATATATCTGCCAAATCACTGGCAGTGGTAGGAAGTGTCCCAAGAAGGCTGGTGGCATTTCCCCGTTGCACAGCTATGCTGATGCGTTGGGCAAAATACGCACCGGCCCTTGAGTCCCCGTTGGCCTCCACCAAAAGGGAAGCGACCTCCTTCACAAAAGACTTCGTGCTCGGACCCCACGGGCCCAGGGTCTCCACAGCAAAAGGTACAAAGTGATACTCAGTAGTAACACCGCTGTACTTTCGCTGCTTCAACGCCTCCGCACCCGAAGCCGCGTCACCCGCCCTCGTAGCTGAACCGGAAAGATGAGAAGGCGCCAGAGTATCGACGCAGGTGGCATCCCAAACCAACGCCCTCCCATCCTTCCAAGGAACCAATGTCATCCCATCAGGCCTCTTGCCATCATCCCTGAAGATGCCCACCGGCTCTAGAACAGCTGAAACGCTTATGGTAGCAAGAGCCCGGCGGATGACATCATTCAACCCAGCATGCCGAGGGAGGCGCCCGGCGCTCTTCTGGCACGATAGCCCGTGGTATCCCAACTGATCCACCCATTTCCTACAACGACAGTGATGTGGCACATATGTATATCTTGGCGCCTAACCGCAACCCCACGCATACAGAGAACGACGTCCTATTAAGAAGAGTGCCCGTGTGAACAGAAGGACACGCTTTTAACCAGCGCCCCGACTCCGGTTCAGCGACCGCCAACAAGCGGCCTCTCTATGTAGGCAAAAGAGCAGAATTATTAAAGTTTGTATGAACCTGCCTACAGAGAGCGTCATCCTATTGACACTGGGAAACCAAAGAGTCGGGCAAACCAGACCCATCACCAGCCATTCTAAGCCAGACTTTTTTGGCTTCTTCCACCTCAGCGACCCCGATCCCTTGGTAGAATTACTCAAAATTTGAGTGAACAAGTTGGCCACACTATGCGAAGAAGACAAAAAAGCCGGCAAAGTCACACTTGATGCACTACGTATGCCTAAACCTCCATATCGAGTTGGTAAGGAGGCTTGAATCCAACAATGTTCCTCAATTGGACAATTCAGAATTTCACACAATGTTTGCCGAATTAAACTATCCAATTGAGCTAAATGAGGTGTGTGTTTCCAAAGTTTGATGCATCTCAAGTAATTAAGAAATTTTGGAACAAATAAACAAAATTGGATACTGACATAATATGTCAGTATCAAATTTTGCTAAATGAGGATTCATGCTGCCTAAAAGATGAGAAGTTTCTTTAAATTTTGTTACGACGTTGGAAATGAAAAGTTCTATGGAAGCGTCATTGATTGGAGCCCCCAGGAGGAAAAGAAAACCGCCATCTATTACTTTAATGGCCAGTGTCATATTATATATTTTAAATAATACAAATATTTTTTGTTTTAAATGATACTTAAAGTGTCGTCTAAATAAATTTCACATTTAGTAAAATTATTGATTAAAATAATATATATCAAATCTTGAATAACGGTTTCTGGGTCTCCTCCTAAGTTCCATCATCCAAATACCAAATGTTCAGTTTAGATTTTAAATTTTGAATGTTTGGATGAATTGCCAAACTAAAAATGGATGACCCAACAGGATCACCTTGCTCGATAGAAGATGGTTTTGTTTGTACATCAACTTTGTTAAGTAAATAATTTTTGCTATTGCTCCTTTGTAAATTGTTTCTTTCAATTTGAAATTTTTCTGAATGCATATTTTTACACCTATTTTTAATTTTTTGTGTGAAAGAATTGTTAGGTGCCGAAACTGAGGCTTACCCCACCCCTGTGCTGTAAAAGGTTCTTGTACAATTAGTCATTATCTACTAATAGAAATAGCCTTTTAACATGAAGTACAATTTATTGTTACAAAATATGTTGTTGTAGATACAGAGATGTGGAAGCACAAAGTGATAGGTATATTTACATAGATGGATTTATACAATAGAAGGCATAATATACTCATTAAAACACTTTTTACAGGAAAAACGAACTTTAATAGAATCACAACTTATTTTTCTTTATTTTTAACTGAGGTTTACCCCACCCCTGTGCTGTAAAAGGTTCTTGTACAATTAGTCATTATCTACTAATAGAAATAGCCTTTTAACATGAAGTACAATTTATTGTTACGAAATATATTAAACCAAATATAATCAAGTTAACTTAAAGTCTTTGACGTTGGCACCGCGCACTAAACGAGAGAAGTATCTATAATAATAATCTTCCGCGTGGTTCGCCATCACCAGGGCTCCGACTTAGCCCCGGCCTCACGTCGCGCCTCTGCTGACCAGGCACCGACTTCACTCCGGTCCTGTATTACTTCTCAGCTGGCAAATCATCTAATTGCGCCTCGGCTGGCGATCATCTGTTTCACTGCTTCGTCACATCTGAATTCCTCCTGACAACCTTCGGTATAGTCTTCAAAGGTCGGTATACTTGCTCCGTGTTATGCGGAAAGGCACGACAAAGAATTAATTTTAAAATAAAATTAAATCATTAGCGTTAGATTAGAAGATGACTAAAACACTCGTTCGCATTATGCGGACGACCTCCCCAATGGGAAGATCCCAAGGGAAAGGCCCCGATTTCTGTTCTTTTTCTCCCATGAAGCTTTTTCAAAATCTAAATAAGAATCATATTCTTTATATTTATCATATGGTAACAAAATAACATTACAGGAGTTAAAAGCGTTCTTTACGTCAACCTTAAGTAAGACCTCGCCCGCCTCGGCCGCGACAAAAGACCTAGCCGCATAGACAGCCGCCTCACATCCGCCTTTGGTCCCAAAACCCAGCTGCACCGGCGCAAACAACTGTGAAAGTTCCGTTGACACTTTTCTGCAACTGATTTTGCACACCAAACGACGGAGAGTGCTCCCCACGGCAATTGGCCTGATGACGCCATCTTTATTCCTTAGGGCGCACAAATTGGCGCCGAACAAAACCTCTCGAACATCATTGCACAAACTCCCTGCGCGCATCAGATTCACGAGCCGCGTTAATTCCTCCCAGAGGGCCCTCCCAGCATCACCTACAGTCCCCCCCCCACCAAATCCTTCAGATGCTGTGGTGTCAAGCCGTCCAAACCCCCAGCTGATCCATTCTTGAAGGACATTATTGCGGCCAACACATCATCCACCGAGGCGGTCAGCGCAGGAGTCGCCGCGCTCTCCGGAGGTGGTATAAGTATAAGTCTTTTCTTATAAGATTAATTTTCTCTTTTAAATCATTTACCAAAATTTTCGTGTAATCGAGGATGATTTCTTCATTTTCAATGGAATCGAAATCTATCCTGTCAAAACGTTGAGTAATATGGAAGACATATTATGTTGAAATATTATTAAACCATCTCAATTCTTTTTTTTCAATATATGAGGCAATTTTTTTAATGCTATTATCTATGGCAACTTTAAGATTCAATAAGTCTTCAGCCGGTGTATAAGTGGAATCATTGATATTGTTAGAGTTTTCCGAAATTCTGAGAATTTTTAATTGCTATTTCTATTTAACTATGTTGTCCGAAGGCTCCTCACCCCTAATAGTGACTTCGTAAATTAATTTCTGCATTTTTCCCGCTTAAAGAAGGAAAAGTGTAAGTGAAGTTGTAAGTATGAAAGACAAATCAGATTCAGGTGTCTCTAGTAAAGCGGTCTGGTGACCCTAGGAAAACACCCAAAAAGAAATAAATTGTCAGCAATGCATGAGAAAATTAAAGGATACTCTCCCAAAATTTTCTTTGAGTTCAACCAAAATATTTTCAGGAGCCCCTAAGGTTAAAATAATCAAATGGTTTAACCTCCTTTAATACTAGGGTTGTATGTATCTCTGTATAAGAGTTTGTTTAGTGTTACTGAATTTAAATGAAGCAAAATGTAAGATATGTTAAGTGACTACTGATTAGAGTAGGCGATTGAGGTAAGGGGGAATAATTTAAAGAAGAATATTTCGGATGATAAACTAAAAATAATAAGCTGAAAGAGATGACACAAGAAAATAATAAGGAAAATTAAATCAAGTATTAACAATAAAGGTAAATTTAAGTTCGGGCGCCAATGTAAGAGGTTCTTGTACAATTAGTAACTATCTACTAAGAGAAATACCTTTTAACATGAATAACAATTTATTGTTACAAAAATTAGTTAAACGAAATTTAATTAAGCTAACTTAAAGTCTTTAACTTTGGCACCGCACATTAAACAAGAGAACTACCTCTAGTTATCCTCCGCGTGGCTCGCCATCACAAGGGCTCCAACTTCGCTCTGGCCTTATACTGCGCCTCTGCTGATCAGGCACCGACTTCGCTCTGGTCCTATACTGCGTCTCAGCGGGCAAAGCACCGACTTCGCTATCCGTCAAATCTAGTTCCCTTCTAATAATCTTCAAAGGTGGGTTCAGTTGTTCCGTTTTATGCGGGAAGACACAACACAGAATTAGGTTAAAAGAAAACTAAAATATTCGCCCGCCCAATGTGGACGACTTGTTCAATGGGCAGATCCCCAGGAAAGACCCCGTTTTCTGTCCTTTTACTCCCATGAAGCTTTTTCAAAATCTCAAATTTGATAATATTATTCTTTATCTTTTGACAACATAGTGCTAGATCAAAAATGAGGTCGAACCAATCCTCCATGGCTTCATGGTAGCAAAATAACATTACAACTGTAATATATATACGCATAGTAAGGTTAGTAAACTTATTATTAAAATTCACATAAAAGCCTAAGAAGTGTTCAACAACATAATCATATATAAACAAACATTAAAGAAGCGCAACGAAATAATAAAATTAAAAGTTTACTTGATAGTCATACAAGTTTAAGAAGATCTGAGTCATTAGTAATATAATTAATGTTTGCATGTTCCGATTTTCGCATTAAAATCTTACAATCTCTGACCCACAAGAAAGCATAATTTAATTCAATTTTGCGGGCACGAGCGGCTTTCAAAAGCAATTTATTGGGGGGCGTCAAATGCTCATTGATGTAAATATTAGAAGCAGGCACCGACATCCCAATATCAGTGGTAGTGAGACAACGCCGGGCGCGCACCGCAGCGATCCTTACGTAAACGCTGGACAAAGCGAACAATGACGGCCGGCTCTCGAGGCGGGTGTGTTGAGCGGCCACTCTCAAATCCGCGCACACGATTTATTGCATCAACGTCAGTATCGTGGAGACAGAAGCCAACTTTGTTGGATATGTCACGAAGCATCGAAAGCAGATTCTCGCCCCTATGATAGGGTAAGCAGGATATTTCGATATTATTCAGGCGTGCGAATTGTTTCCGGGCTTTGTTTTGCAATTGCAAATCGTTCATAGAAGCCTTCACAACATCTAGTCCCCCTTGCAAGTGTGAAAAACTATCAAGTTTCTTTTCCACGGCCAATAGCCTGTTGCTAACAACATCGAAACGTGACGTGAGCGTAGACAACATGAAATCCAGTTCCTTAATTGCTACTGTGTTAGATCCGACATTGCTCTTGATTTCCCCGAGATCAGATCGCACCGCCTTCAACTCAGCCGTGCAAAGCGATATCCGCAGAGTACAAGGCACGGGCGTGGCAACCGACAGCTGCGACGGCGACGCCCTGCATGAGGGACAGCGCCATGCAGCCTTTTTCTCAGCGCTCATCCTTCGGTAGGTTGAATCCGCCAAACCCGTATATATAAAGTGGAGGCATCTCATACAAGCGCTGCAGTCCACGCCATTGCCAAGGAAATCTTTACATTTCATGCAGTTCATTGTAACGAAATGTTAACTTATTGTGTAGGGTAGGGTTGAGTAAAAAGTGACTCAGACAAATCGGACAACGCGATGATAACCAACAGCGACAGGCGAGCGAGGGTGCGAGGGAAACTCATCCGCTTCTCCGTAAGATGAGGGGCCCGAGGTCCGGCTGCGTTACTTGGTTTGAGCAAAGGCGTAGGAGAAAATTTTGTGGTTTGTAATATTGTTTTTTAAAATATATTTAGTAGTTCGTATTTGTTGATCCGTTGTCATGGGAATGATATAAGAAGATACCGTGAAGCGTAAAGCTTGTTGTTAAGAGTTTTTAAAAATGAAAGAAAGAATAAAATAAAAAGAATTTAATTAGAAGAAAACATTTACAAATAAGAATAAGAACAATTAAACAGGTTTAGGCTTATCTGGCAGATTTGTTTGATTAAAATGATGATATGAATTGGATTTGTTGTTGATTTTCACGAATAGTTTCAATTTCATCATTTTCGAATTCATCTTCAGTTAAGTTTTCAAATTTAGTCTTAGCAGTTTGAAAAGAATCTAAAAGAGAGGCTTTTTTATTTTTTAGGTCATTATCATTTGAAGTATGAGTATCAATTCGCCCTATGCGATTTTCGAGGTGAAAGAAAAATGTTATAAGTTTATTAAGCCATTTCTTTTCACCTGATTCAAACAATTCAAGTTTAATTTTTAAGTAATTCAAAGTTTGTTCAGATTCTTTAATGTCAATTTCGGGTGAAAAAGGAGAATCCAATATTGATTCACTTTCAAGATATTCAAATTTGGAAACTTGTTTTCTCATTTTTAGAAGAGTGTCTGCAGGTTCTTCATGTCTAATGGCTAACTCATAAAGTATCTCAGATTTGTTAATTAATTCAGTCTTTAATTTATGTGATGTGGCTTTTCCCTGGAGATCTCCCCATCGGGGCAAGTTAGCAGTTAGCAAGTCTAAATTTAGATGAATCCAAAAAGAATGAATATCGAATATTGTATTATATAGGAAGTTACAGTTTGGTATCGCATTTTTCCTTACAAGTGCTACGTTAAACGGAATATTTCTAAAAAATAAGTTCAAGAAAATGTTGCCAGAATCGGGAATCTTCGGTAAGGAAGCTTCATTGAATGACACTTAAAGGATAGCTGCCCAGTTTCACTTCCTTCTACTTTTACTTTGAATGGATTTTTAAGCTTTATTGAGCTAAGTTACTTTACTAGTACTATTTTGTTTAAAAATGCACCTATGTCTGACTGATTGAGACGTTCTGACCTATGTTATTATTTTTCTGGCTCTGGTTATCAGGTAAAAATTACATGGACTGGCCTAACAGAACTTTTTATTAAAATTGTGAGAAAGATTGGTGAAACCCCTGACTAACCATGACCATCGAGATATATGCCTAACGAAAATGCATAAAGATTGGTTTATTCGACCCAAGATAAATGTATCACTACATATTATATTGATTATAAAATATACATATAATATATAAGAGCAATAACATTTTTTGTGGCTGGCACAAAATTGCAAAAAGTAGACTGGTGGTTTTGATATTATTAGGATATTAGTAGTTTATATTATTTTTTTGTAAGTTACTGCTAAAGATGTAAGCAAAATCCTTAAATAGGTTGTTATTTTTGTTTTATTTAAGCGTCTAGATATTAATTCAAATTTTGTTTTTTCATTTAACTTTGCTAAGCAAAGCGGTGTTTCAGAGCTTAGGAAATACCTTTGTATGATAAGATAAATAATTTCAAATAAATAATTGTATGTATCTAAGATTTGTTTTATTTTTTCCTTACATTATACATTTTGAAAGAAAACTTCTTTCTGTCTTTACATAAAAAAAGTTTGTCTACTGAGAAGAATTAAATCTTTTTCGTGTTAACTTGCAAGACGTTAAAGACATTCAACCTACATTTCACATTGTGTTTTGATTTGTCATATTTCCAACTATTACATAGAAAGATTACACTTTTTAAAAGATTAGATGGCTACTTTCAAAGAAAACGGACCACGAATCCCCTATTTTAACATAACAAGGGGCAGCAAAACAGTAACTTATGAACTGCACAAGTAAGTTATAATGATTTCTACTAATACACATAACATAAACATACACTTCACGATTTATGTATCTTATACTCCCTTTTTTATAATGACGAGGTAGGAGGTTGAGTGCCCATCTTAAAAATTCCGAAGGCATGTTAGGCATGGGCCATTCGAAGCCAGCGTTTCACTAGTAGGACAGCATTCAACATGCAGCTTTCAACTGTATCGCCGTATATAGACACTGGCTATTACCTATCCCGAAGGATAGGCAGCTTTTTTCACAATGTTTTCCCTCACTGTTAGCGACTGTAAATTATGTACACAAATGAAAAACACATATTTAAATTTCATTCTTTATTACATTCATCCGGTACAGCCGAGATTCGAACCTAGGACCTTTCTCATAAGAAGTCAGAGGTCTTGCCCACTGGGCTACAGCAGCTATCAAAAAAGTACTCGCAGATATAAAAGAAAATTCTTTATTGCGAGTAGTAGTATAATAATATATACCATACATCATCTGTATTTTCATAAACACTAATTTAGACCTTATCTGCTTCGTATTTAACTGACCATAACTTTGTTAACTATACGTTACTAAATAAAAAAAATGTGCGAAAGAACTGGGATTCTAGGCTAAGGAATCCTGTGCATACATATTTAACCATGTTTGGATCTATCTCTCTATTTCCTACTTGGTTGCCTAGCATCTACTTTCTACGTAGAGTTTTACCCTCTCTCTATGATCGGGCATATGTGGCGACCTCCGTGACGAGATTGGTTAAGCATCTGAACGCTAATCGTGAGGTCCTGGGTTTCCCGGTGGAGGCAGAGTTAAGAATTACGCTTTTCTTCTGCTTTCCAATTCGGTCGTTGATTATATATGCAATGTATGTTTTTATCTATATATAATATGTATATATTTCTTAAATATACGTTGACTAGTACCCATATCACAAGTCTTAAATGAACTTACCAAGGGGCTAGTTCAATTGGTGTAATAGTGTCCTAAATATTATAATTATATGTAGCTAGATTAGATCAAAAAGACTGACACTAACAGCCATACTAAACACAAATCGTAGGAGTCACAAATATTACTTTGTTCTGGAATTTAACTATTCTTCTCTTACTTTTCCCAGACCAGATGATTGCGATGAGTTGTTCCCGCCCACAAAGAAGAATATCCATCGGGTTCAGCCCTTGATCTTGGACTATGTCAAAGCTGAAGAAAGGAAGGTTCTTCTACCGAGACCTGGAAAGAACGAATATCCAGCCCTGGTCTCTAATAAGCAGTTCGTTGAATTAGTTGAGAAGGCAAAGGTTTGTTACTTAGTGATTATTTCATAAAATACCGAGTAACCATATTTCACTGATACAGAGTCAAGCCCCAACCTGAAATCCTGCCTGAGCATGCAATAATAGAAATGAGCATTAATGATTTTACATGTACATTTAGGCAAAAAAAACAGTTGTGAAATGCATCGAATACTACGGTGAGGGAAACCTACCTGTCCCCGAACAAGTAATAGTAAGTGTTTGTGAATGGCGACATGGCTTACTACCAGTTACATTGAGTACTGACTATTCGGTCAATACGCAGATTTGAGGTAGCCATAGAATTGTTTCCTCCGCGATTGCAGAGATGGGCACCTGAACATCTGACTACTTCGCAATAGTTAATGGTCGTGAACGCGTTTGTGTTCTTTTAATCCATATCTCACTTAATTAAAACATAACAGAGATTCAGATACAGAATATCTCATCTAGGACCGTTAGTATTACAATGTGTTTGTAAAGGATTTAATTAAGAAATTCGGTACACTGACCTCTAGTCTCACATTTTACGAAATTCCGGGTAAAAAAAATATAATGAAGTTAAAGTAATAATTTCTCTACAGTTACCTACAATAGAAGATGAGGTGAAAAGAATGAAAGACGCAGAAGAAGAAGCTCAGAGGAAGGCAGAAGAAGCAAGAGTTCGAGTTGAAACTCTAAACGCAAATAAGAGAACTCAGCCAGGAGAAGAAAATAAGAATAAACAAACGGATCCATACGAATCCGATGATAATGCTAATAAACAAGATACAGTTAAAGGTAGTAGTCGGTTTCAGAGGTTTTATATTGAAATGAAGTATGAGTGCTAGCTAGCTGCTAGGTGGAATGTAAAAAGTATGAAATCTAGCTGCTGTTCTTCTAGGAATGTTGTAGGAGGCGAGTAAGGGCTAGAGGTAAATAAAACCTATTCGGCGATGGGCTATCATTTTGTCACTTATGTTCCATGTAACATTGCAACTCCAACCCTATATTCATGCTATACATTGATCTTGGAGTTATTATAATCTCCAAGGTTCTGTACATGCCAAAAGGGATTAGGGGACGTGAATGTATATGTACGTAGGAATGGTTTGCTAAGATTAGGACAAGTGGGATCCGGAATTTAAAGGGATACGGGCGTGATGTGCATGTCTAGATATCTATAATATAAGTATATCACTACATAGTATAAAACAAAGTCGCTTTCTCTGTCCCTATGTCCATTTGTATGATTAAATCTTTGAAACTACGCAACGGATTTTGATGCGGTTTTTTTTAATAGATAGAGTGATTCAAGAGAAAGGTATATACGTATAATAACATCCATTAAATAGTGGAGTAGGCTATATATTTTTTACCCGTGCGAAGTCGGAGCGGGTCGCTAGTTTTTATATATAACTTATCAACAAGATGTAAATTTGTATCCTAAAGATGTTTCCGACATGCCATGTCATTGAGATAATATAGCCTCGCATAACTGAAGTATATTTAGAATATGTATCAATTTTACTGAATTACACTTTATTACTTACATACATACGCTTCACGACTTGTGTATACACACTCCCTTTTTTATTATGGCGGGGTAGTCAGAGCCTTGAATGCCCATCGCCAAAATTACGAAGGCATGTTAGGTATGGGTCATTCGAAGCCCGCGTATCACTAGATAGACAGCACCCAACGTGATAGGTAGTGAACCGTATCGCCGTATATAGGCACTGACTATTACCTATTCTGAGGGATAGGCAGGTTTCCTAACGATGTTTTCCCTCACCGTTAGCGACTGTAAATTATGTACGTAACTGAAAAACACATATTTAAATTTCATTCATTGGTACATGCCAGAGTCGGGATTCGAACCAAAGGACCTTTCTCATACGAAGTCCGAGGTCTTACCCACTGGGCTACAGCCGCTATTTACACTTTATTGGTATAAAATTTTAGTGAATTCAACAAATGTTTTAGAAAAATCACTAAATCAGAGTACTATACTTATTTGTAAGCTTTTTGACAAATTCATACACTCTAACAGAGCAGTTAGCTGAATATTTATTCGGACCTCGTCTCTGCAAGAGCCTGCTGCAAACCTCCAGCTGCCTTGCAGAAGTAGACGCCCAGATCCAGCAGAACCGAGAGAAGAAGAAGGCGCTCATAGAAGAAGATAAACAGTTGGTGTTTTTTTTATTCGATTCTTCTCCTCTCATTAATTGGTAAAGTAATTTTTGAGAGGTTGATTGCTGTAATTGTATATTGTATACTCTACGAGGAATCTAAGTAAACAAAATCTATTTACCAACGAGTACTCAGATAGTTTCTTGCAATTTTCTATTAAAGAGTAAGTTGGGTTAAGGATGAGGCCAACTTTCTTTTTTATTCATGAGTTATTGTATGTTTATTATGTAGACCAGTAACGACGCATCAACACTTGATTGATTAAATAATACTAAATAGACAAACACTTCTAGTATATGGTAACATTGTGGCAAAAGTAAAATCAGAGTAATGTTTTCCCAGATGGAGAAGAAGATTAGAGGAACATTGCAAGGAACTGGGAGATAAAGAAAAAGAAGTCCAAGATAGAAAACGTCAGCTTACTATGGAGAATCTGGCTGCTCTTAAGGAACAGATCCGGTCACACGAAGAAGCCAAGGTATAGATTTTAAAGATTATTTTATAAAAGATCAGATTTATATGAGTAAATTTTTCTTATAAAATTTTGGGACTTATTCCAATTTCATCATTAAGTACGTATTACTTAAGCATGGCCTCCTTTAACCAAATTTTTAAATACCGTTGGAACTTATCATCGCTTTAAATACTCAAAGCATTTTCACATTCTTTTTTCTATTTAAATCTAATTGTTCTATGAGTTATTATAGATTTATACTTATAGTTAGATTTACTCAGATTCACTCAACCTAGCTTTTACTTAAATCAGATGTACTTAATTAGAATAAATCGGAGTAGGTAGTGAAGTCGAAATGTCTCAATAACACTTGATTTCTAGACATTGGAAAGAGAGTTCATAGAAGAAGAATCGATAAGAAGGAACCAGGCGAATATTGTCCGCGAAATGGGAGTCGCCAGGGAGTTACAGGAAGAAGCCAGGAAACGAACTGAACTCTGCGCCATGTTGGATGAAGGTGAGATTCCTTAGTTCCTTCTTCTTCTTTACATCTTTTCTTCATCTTTACAATATAAAAAAACGTGGCAAAGAAAAAAATGTGGGGAAGCCTACCTAGATCTACCCTACCACCCTAGAACTGGTGAACAGAAACGGATATACCTGCTATATTTGTTGCTCGTTAAACACAGTATATACATACAGTATATACATTTTTATGTAACATGGACTTTTAATGATCCATTGATGAACAAAATATAGTCAAATATTCCCCAGTAATTGAGAGTATGTATCTATTTACAGTATAAAAGTAAGTAAATCTAGGATGACGTAACTATAGACCTTAATTATTTTAAAACATTTGCAAGGTTTGAAACATTTTGGTTTTTTAGGTTATAAAGATATGCTCAAAGCCAAACAGCAACAGATGGAAGAAGATCGCATCATAGACCTAAGAATTAAGGAGTTCCTCAAGCAGAAGGAAGAAAGAGAAGAACAAAACAAGCAGAAGAATCAAATGTTGAAGGAGGCCAAATTGAAGAGCATTGACATGATTAAGTCTGCTCAAAAGGTAGAAATGCAATGTCCCGCTCGGCTATAACTTTGAATGTAACTAGTTAAACTATTCGACGTAGCTCAGTTGTTTGGGGCTTGACTTTGTATCGAGGGTACAGGCTTCAAATCCCACTTGAGGATATACCAATGAAAATTAAGTTTAATGAATTTCTATGTACATTTCGTAATAGAAATATTTTTACGAAATGCGTCGAATACTACGATGAGGGAAAACATCGTGAGAAAACCTACCTGTTCCCCGAACAGGTAACAGTTAGTGCTTGTAAATGGCGACATGGCTTGCCACCTGACATTGAGTACTGACAATCTGGTCAACACGTGGGTTCGAGGTGGGCATAGACTTACTACCCTCGCAATTGCGGGGATGGACACCTGAACCTCTGACTACCCCACAAGGGTCAATGGTCGTGAACGCCTTTGTTTAGTTAATCTGTAACAAAATTTATGTCATAGGAATTAGTTAACTTGTAACAGAATAAAAATAAATAAAGGTTGGTTTATATGTGAGACATCTTGAATCATTTTTCATGTAATAAACAAAACAGTAAAACTCTCTTAACGAATTTCTAACATTGGGTCACAAAGATCGAATCGGAGTAAAAGTAAATTAAGAATTTCACTTACGATAAATAATATTGGAACTCTCACAAAGAAAACTTATTGATCTCACATAGAATGTAAATATCGTTTCTAAGACTACATAGCATTGACCAGAATTTTTTTAGGCAGAGCAAGAGCTTAGGGAACGGATGGAAAAGATCCGTTTGACGAAGCTTTGGGAAGAAGTGGAGAGGGAGAAGAGAAGAAAGGACAAGGAAGAGGCCCTCAAGAAGGTTGCCAACATAAAAAGGTTGGAAGAAGAACGGAAGGGACAGGTGAGTCTCTTTAAGTGAAACTAGCGAACGATCAAAAATACATCCATATAAAATTAACGGAACTATGAATATTCACATAATATAAAATGAGAGGCGGGTAGGTAATGTTGTTCAAGGAATAAGTTAAACTATCTTATATGGATGGTTTTGAAAGGACTTGGTAAGATAAAGTGTAAGCTTAATATACATATAATGGAAGAGTGCAACAAGAGAACAATTTTCTGTATTTGGTAACTGTAACTGTTTCTTGTAATAGAAAGTATGTCAAAGTCAAATGTTTTTATTCAACATAAGTACAAGTACAGTACATTCATTGAAAGTCAAAACATTTGCCTGACACTGGTTGTCTCTTAGAATTGAAATCCTACCGTTTGTCATGTACCATGCTTAGTGTTATGAGTAGTCAGTTGGTTTCTCAATCGGCAAGTAATCATAGATTTAGATTTATTTATTACTCTATAACAATGTCCACATAATAACAAAATACAATTAATACATGTCCAAAGGTTACAATGATCGTCATAAAAATTTGCAATAATTAAAATGTCAAAAATAAAATAATCAAATAATAGTATAATAATAATAAATGTACATCAGTACTCTTTCGTCATGTACTCATAGGATTGTCCTAACATTCTATGTATATGGAGTTAATAAAGTGAAAGTTGAGTAAGTATATTAAAAGAAGCATGAGAGAATCAATGACGTTAAGGTGCGGCCATTGAGTATAGTCTGGCTAACGAAAGTAGATACTGAAAAAGCGCGGCAAATTTAAAATATATTAGCATTGCAACCCTGAAGTAAAAAGGAAAGGCGGAACAACTCACTTTGATACTTTGACATTTATTTTTATTTTACTAGTGGATGCTTACAATTTTGTCCGCGTTATGACGTGATTAAAAGTAGCTTATATAACTTATTATCTCTTTATTAACTCCATACCAAACATCACACGGATGCGTCACTCCATTGTAGCGTATTAAAGGAACAAAAAGAACAAACAAAAAATAACTAATACGAATATGTACTTACTTAATTAAAATAAAAAAATATCAAGACATTTTGACCGTACTAGAGATCCCACCACATAAGCTGGCAGTAGCCAAACTTGGAACTAAATTTGACGTTTCCGCAATTGCGTGTTATTTTGTATGAAAGGTAAATTTAGTATTACCAGCGTTGTGTTTTTTGCCCACTCTTTGTAATTTTTATGTTTGTTAAGGGTGATTATAATAAATTGATATCCGGAGTTTCTTGTTAGTTCTTCTCCAAGCTAGGGTCTCCGCTGATCTAACCTCGGTAAAAAATATGTAAAGACAATGCTCAGTGCCATGTTTGAAATAGTTTTTTTAATTTATACTTAGATCATAAGATAACTTTCAAAGAGAGCTTGTGATATTTATAATTTTGAATATATTATGGCAGTTGGAGGCGTCGCCACAGTCGCGTAATCCAGTGTTGCCAGTAAACACGCCAAAACTAGCACTCACTGTGCCATACGGCTCGATACATTATATTGAGGTTTCATTTGTAACGATCTTTGGTTGCAGAGCTATAAACTCAAATAAAACAAATTAATATATCAAAGTCAAAAGTTAATCTTTATATTTGTTAATTATAAAAATAATAATCTTTATTGTTGTTATACTTAGATCATAAGATAACATTCAAAGAGAGCTTGTGATAGGGCCTATTTTAAATAAACATATTTTGACTTTGATATATTAATTTGTTTTATTTGAGTTTATAGCTCTGCAACCAAAGACCGTTACAAATGAAACCTATAATGTATCGAGCCGTATGGCACAGTGAGTGCTAGTTTTGGCGTGTTTACTGGTAACACTGAATTACGCGACTGTGGCGACGCCCCCAACTGCCAATTTATATGGCGGGATCTCTAACCTCACCTAACTAGAGTACCCGCCACATAAGGTGGCAGTTGGAGGCGTCGCCACAGTCGCGTAATCCAGTGTTGCCAGTAAACACGCCAAAACTAGCACTCACTGTGCCATACGGCTCGATACATTATATTGAGGTTTCATTTGTAACGATCTTTGGTTGCAGAGCTATAAACTCAAATAAAACAAATTAATATACCAAAGTCAAAAGTCAAAATATTTTTATTCAAAATAGGCCCTATCATAAGCTCTCTTTGAAAGTTATTTTATGATCTAAGTACAAATTAAAAAAAACTATATATTGACAAAAGGAATATATATGAGTGAAGTGGAAGGGCGATTACGTAGGGGCCGGCCTAATAAGACATATATGTAACAGTCAGATAGACGCTATATTGAAAAAAGGTGACGTTAGGAGTACCTATAACCGCCGAGAGTGTATTAGAGAATGTATGAATGTCAATGAAGCGAAAGTGGTCTGTCAGGATCGGGACAAATGGGGATCCGTGATCTCTGCCTACCCCTCTACAGGGAATCAGGCGTGATGTGTATGTATGTATGTAAAAAAACTATTTCAAACATGGCACTGAGCATTGTCTTTACATATTTTTACCGAGGTTAGTTCACCAACCATTTCGGCTGCTCAAGATGCCACGTCATGAAGACCACGACCGCTCTGATAAGAGCGTAACGATTGAGAAGAAGAAGTTCAGCGGAGACCCTTGGAGAAGAACTAACAAGAAACTCCAGAAATCAATTTATTATAATCACCCTTAACAAACATAAAAATTACAAAGAGTGGGCAAAAAACACAACGCTGGTAATACTAAATTTACCTTTCATACAAAATAACACGCAATGGCGGAAACGTCAAATTTAGTTCCAAGTTTGGCTACTGCCACCTTATGTGGCGGGTACTCTATACGCAAGTCAACCATAAAGAAACATCAACAACACGCCATCTTCGGCGTCAGAAATAGGAATACCATACACTGATTCTGATTTTACCACATTTTTCGGAAAACAGATACAAATTAATTTTCTTAAAAATAAAATTGACATGTTTTTCTCTACCTAATTAGTTAAGATATAGTGTACCTAATTACTTAAGCTATTTATTAGACCAACGCAAGGCTTACTGTAGCTCTTGAAATGATCCAACACGTACATACGAAACTTATTTTCGATTAACACAATTTTAGCAGACGTACGAATTTTTATAACTCATTTTATAAAATGTTTTAAATGAGTTTGTTTTAAAAATGCCTTTTTAGAATTAATTGTTCCTAAGTACTTTCTACTTAAAATACCCCAACTGTATGGTAAATATCCGATGGTAGGAACACTTTAGTGTTGTCATATAAAAAGTTTTCAAAATAATCCAGTATCTACTTTCGTTAGCCAGACTATAACATGTTAGGAGCGACATCACTACATAGTATAAAACAAAGTCGTTTTCTTTGTCCATATGTCCCTTTGTATGATTAAATCTTTGAAACTACGCAACAGATTTTGATGCGGTTTTTTTTTCAATAGATAGAGTGATTCAAGAGGAAGGTTTATATGTATAGTAATATCCATTAAATAGTGGAGTAGGCTATATATTTTAGACCCGTGCGAAGCCGGAGCGGGTCACTAGTAGTATGATAAGAGAGGGTTGCGTTTTGAAGATATATAGTGACTATGATTGAAAAGGGCATGCATTGTCAATAAGTTGTGCGGATAAATGAAAGTAAATTTACAGAAATGATTTATATGGGTGAATTGGAAGGGCAGTTACCTAGGGCACAGATAATATAATACTATGCCTAGGGGTCGGTTTAGTGACCTGACACAGTGTTCATACACAATAGTTACTTTTTATTTTTCTTGAGACTTGTGTAACAGTCGACGTATTTAACGTATGTTAGGTTAGTATTTTACGGTGGCAGCATAAGATGAATAAACATATACACGAACATCCTTTAATTCCTTTAGGGTGGAGAGAACCTCAGAGACACGATAGTATTTCCTAGGTCACTTTAGCATGAATATTGGGGTTATGATGTCATAATGGAACATTAATGACTATGTATGTATGTAGCGAAAGTTGGGTATGGCAAAATAAATGCAGTTGAAACGCTCTCATTTTATACCTAGAACTGATATCACTACATAGTATAAAACAAAGTCGCTTTCTCTGTCCCTATGTCCCTTTGTATGCTTAAATCTTTGAAACTACGCATCGGATTTTGATGCAGTTATTTTTAATAGATAGAGTGATTCAAGAGAAAGGTTTATATGTATAATAACATCCATTAAATAGCCAGAAGTGCGAAGCCGGAGCGGGTCGCTAGTAAATACTATATAAAACAGAATGCTAGCCCACACTCTGTAGAAAGTATAATAAAGGAATAAAGTGATATAATTTTAATTTGAACTGTATTTAGGTTGCAGATTTGCAGATGAATCTGGGCAGAGCTATAGTAAAAGATGAACAGCTGTACAGGACAGTGCAGACAGACAACGAAGAATACATACGTAAAGAAAAACAGGTAAAAAAGTGATTAGGATCGGGATAGTAGGGGATCCGTGATATCTGCCTGGGCATCTACTGGAAATTGGGGGTGATGTGTATGTATGTATGTAAAAACAGGCAATTTTGTACATATGTACTCATGTTTCTTCTATCTCTTACTGGATTGAACGAAACTCGAATATTTTAATCACTTTTCCATATTACCTATATTGAAAATATGTTAATAAAGCGAAAGTGGTTTGTCACCATCGGGATTCGTGATCACTGCCTCCCCTTCTATAGGGAAACGGTGATATGTATGTGTGTATTTATTTCTCAATTATAAGACTTATGAAAATAAGAACGTTATAACGTCAGTCACGTTGTGTGTCATTTATCTATAATAATATTTATTTTCTTCTACTACCTTACGACGCGCTAAGTTAATAAAATAAAGAAGAACTGTAGATAGTTAGCATTCTATTTAAGTCCCAGACTAGTAAGAAATTTAAAACTATTTTACAGATGGAAGCTCAGCGAAAAGCAGCCATAGAGCAACATCGTAAGGCACTTATGTGTCAGATTAATGACAAGGAGAAAGATAGGTAATCACTACATAGTATAAAACAAAGTAATAATAATAATAATATTAATATACAAAGTCGCTTTCTCTGTCGCTATGTCCCTTTCTATGCTTAAATCTTTGAAACTACGCAACGGATTTTGATGCGGTTTTTTTTTTAATAGATAGAGTCAAGAAGAAGGTTTATATGTATAATAACATCCATTAAATAGTGGAGTAGGCTATATATTTTATACCCGCGCGAAGCCGGAGGGGATCGCTAGTCTCATAATATACACATCTACATCTAGGATCAGTGATGCAGCTTAGTTGCATCAATTACTGAGATAGTACCTTTTCACTGCACCAAGTGCCTACTCCTTATATGTATTGTTGTTTTGTCAAAGTGTGTATATAATAGTGTGATGTCAAAATATGTCTTTCTTTTTCTTTCACGTCATTTGAAATCTTTTGGAGATGTAATATCTTCTAGGACACTTTTTAGCATGAATATTAGGGTTGAGATGCCAAAATGGATATGTAACAGGTTGCTAGCCAAAAGCCAAAAAGATTCCATTCACCCCAAGTCTATTATTTGCCTGCTAGGACATGCCGGGAAGAACGGTAGCTAGTTAGCATATTTTACGTCTCTGACTAGCCAGTGACGTTGTACAGGATGTTAAGATACTACTACTACACGCATATATAACACCATATGCAAAATACATTCGAATAAAAATTAAATTCGTTATAATGTTTAACTATTATTTTACAATATAAATAAATACATATGTGTTTTTCATTTACGTACATCATTTACAGTCGCTAACGGTGTGGGAAAACATCGTGAGGAAACCGGCCTATCCCTCAGGATAGGTAATAGACAGAGCCTACATACGACAATACGGTTCACTACCTATTACGTTAGGTGCTGTCTATCTAGTGAAACGCAGGATTCGAGTGACCCATACCTAACATGCTTTCAAAATTTCAGAGATGTGCACTCAAACCTCTGATTTCCCCATAATAAAAAGGGAGTGTGTATACAAATAGTGAAGCGTTTGTTTATTATTACATATTTGACGACCTCCGTGGCGCGACCGGTGAGACACCTGAATGCTAATCGAGAGGTCCCGGGTTCAATTCCCAGTGGTGGCAGAGTTGAGAATAACGCTTTTCTACTGCTTTCCAGTCTGGTCGTTGATTATTTTATGCTATATATGTATTTATCTATATATCATAAGTATATATTTCTTAAATATACGTTGACTAGTACCCTTAACACAAGTCTTAAATAAACTTACCAAGGGGCTAGTTCAATTGGTGTAATAATGTATTTTACACTTCTGTCTACACTTGCAGGCAACAGCGTCGTGAGAAGGCCGCAGAGCAGAAGCTGGCTGTCATGCTGAAGGACATGGAGAGTGATGCCTTGGAAATGAAAGTGATTAAGAAGAAGGTATGCCTCTTAACTTATAGTTCATGACATTATCTACATACATACATACACATCTCGCCTGATTTCCTGTAGAGGGGTAGGCAGAGATCACGGATCCCCATTTGTCCCACTGACAGACCATTCTCGCTTCATTGACATTCATACATCTTCTCATACACTCTCGGCGGTTATAGGTACACCTAACGTCACCTTTATTCAATATAGCGTCTATCTGACTGTTATACATATGTCTTATTAGGCCGGCCCCTACATTATTAACATTATCTCTTGCGTAGTAATCAGGTTTGCGATACCATTTGCAAATGTGGAGTTAGTTATTCCATAGCCACATCGAACCATAGACCGCTATAGTCTGGGACGTAAAAAGAACCGCCGTTTTTCCCTACATGTCGTAGGAGGCGACTAAGGGACTCTGGGTAAAACGATCTATTGGATAATGAGCTACCTACCAGTTACCAATATTCCCTATGACAGCAAAACCCCAATATACATGCTAATAAGTGAATAAGAGGACGTTTTAATGGGACCAAAGGATGTTAATGTACGAGTATGTATATATTTAACTAGTGACCCGCTCCGGCTTCGCATGGGTATAAGATATATAGCCTACTCCATTATTTAATGGATGTTATTATACATATAAACCTTCCTCTTGAATCACTCTATCTATTAAAGAAACCGCATCAAAATCGGTTGCGTAGTTTCAAAGATTTGAGCATACAAAGGGACATATAGGGACAAAGAAAGCGACTTTGTTTTATAATATGTAGTGATGTGGTGTTTTTGGGCACTGTCTATTGAAAAGGGTAGGCAGGTTTCCGCGCTAGATTTTCCATAACAACAAAGTAAAAATTACAATATTAAAAACTATCAGTTAAGATGAATTCTTTAAATATTCAGTGTAACATTGGATATACAAGTTATTAAGTTCCGTTTGGTAAAAGTTTTCTAGAATTGAATAAGTGGATGGGCGGTTAGGTAGGGGTCGGCCCAATAAGCCATATAATAGTCAGATGGGCGCTATATTGAAAAAGGGTGACGTTAGGAGGACCTAGAACCACAGAGTGTGTATGAGAAGTTGTATAAGTAATACAAATCAGGCGTGATGTGTATGTATGTATGTATGTAGAAATACATTGAGCCTCATCGCAATTAGTAATTGTTGAAATGTTTTTCTGTTCATAGATGGAAGAAGTAAAACAGAAGAATCTTCCTGATAAATATATAGGTCGTGTCAAGAGACAGTTGGCTAAACATGGTTATAAGGTCTGAAATGGTTGTGTTTGGAAAGAGTAAAATTGGATTCTATGTTTAGCGCGGAATTCGTGTTATTCTTGTTTATTACATTTGGTATATTATTATTTTTATATTTATTATTGTTTCACAAATATGACCCTTGTGATTAATAAATAAAACTAAGACGGTTTTTGTTTGTTTATGTATCAAATATTAGTATATTAATAAATTGGATCAGTATATCTGTTTTGGTTTTATTTATTTTATAATGCCAAATGGCTACGAGAGTGTAAATACTAAGCGACAATCCATGGCTACTATATCGCGACTATCAACCCTTGCCGGATATTCAGAGGTTCACGTGAGCATTTCCGAAATTACGGAGTTAGAGGTAGGTAATATATGCTCTTCGAACCAACGTTTTGATGACCTCCGTGTCGCAATCGGTTAGCCGCCGGAACGCTAGTCGTGAGGTCCCGGATTCGATTCTCGGTGGAGGCAGAGTTAAGAATTACGCTTTTCTACTGCTTTCCAGTCTAGTCGTTGATTATATATGCTATAAATGTATTTATCTATGTATGATATGTATATATTTCTTAAATATACGTTGACTAGTACCCTTAACACAGGTCTTAAATGAACTTGCCAAGGGGCTAGTTCAATTGGTGTAATAATGTCCAAATATTATTATTATTATTAACGTGTTCACCAGATACTCTACACCATTTGTCATTTGTTGTACCTTACTGTCGCTAAATACAAAAGCTGACAGTTTATTATAATAATTATAATTTATGACAATTTATTATAATTTTTGGGGTTGATTTTTCTATGTGCCTCTCGAGATCCTTTCGAATTCAAGAAATATTGGTGTAATAAAATTAGAAATAATTCTTTGTCTATTTCTTCACGCCTTCATCTATCATAGGTATTTTTAAAATTAATGGTATAATATGAGGCCACAGTTGATCAAAGTATATTTTGTTCATTCCTTCGTGGCATATCGGCGTGAGAACATATGTATGAGTATAGATATGTGTAATTATCGACTATATAACATTTTTAATACATTCGGCTTTTTAATAGAAATTTTCTTAACCAATTTCGATGGAATATTCTAGCACAATTTTATCGATGGCTTCTTTTCCAATCATAAATTGCATTATCTATGGAAATCATTACACAGCGTTCTCAGAACCTAATCTGAAGCATTGTATGTATTTACAAGTATAGTTTATTTTAAGATAAACTCGCTTTTTAGTTAATTTACTTTAAGCCGAAAATGGCCGGTGACAATCAGAATGTCGATCGACAGCTCGAAAAGTTCATTGAAGTGAAAAACGGTGTATGTTGCTGGTAAGTTTCGTACATAGCTTTAATATCGTAAGACCCTCTTACGATAGTCATAGTTTTACAGTCCATCATCAACTGAGCATTAAAAGGATCTTTGGCTTTTTGAAACCCATTCGTTACCTGATTAATCAGTATCCAACTTGACAGGTGATATTTATATATACTTAGTCATGCCAAAGTATACAGGGCCCTTACTCCACTAATTAACTTTGACAGCCACACAACTGCGTCGCTACTGCGTTACTTCTGCGTCTCGGCTGTAAAAGTGGCACTCTGCTAATATTTTGATTGATTGCACAGTTGTGCCTCAATAGCGAGTCAGTGGCGCTTCAGTGGCAACTCAAGTATAGAAATGTCAATAGTGGAGTACCAAATACGAGTATAAGGCTATTGAACTGACATTGGCGGACGTTTGGATAGTGGAGTACCTTTTTTGTACTTCAGATGCACAAGTACTTCACATGTAGTTCGATAGCGCTTTAGTAACCAAAATTTGTTAGTGGAGTGCCAAAAGTGTCAAATTACGGCCACTGAAGTAATAATGTGGCTAAAATGAATTAGTGGAGTAAGGGCCCTGATACCGGCCAGTAGCTATTTCTATAATTAGGAAGATCATCTCATGTTGTTCCTTACCGACATCAATTTTTCTGAGACAATCTAGGTGGTGTCATTAAATAATATTCCTTTAGTTGTGAAAACAGAAGAGCATGTAGGAGAAGGTTAATGGGTGTGAGTGAAGCAAGAGAGATTTGTCACCCGTTTCAGGTGACGATCGATAGTTTCTGTCTATTCCGTTAGGGACGTAGAGGAGTGAATATCATCACTCATAGTATAAAACTAAGTCGCTTTCTCTGTCCCTATGTCCCTTTGTAAGCTGAAACTACGCAACGTAACTACAGATTTTGATGCAGTTTTTTTTAATAGATAGAGTGATTCAAGAGGAAGGTTTATATGTATAATAACATCCATTAAATAGTGGAGTAGGCTATATATTTTATAACCGTGCGAAGCCGGAGCGGGTCGCTATTTTAGATTATATATGTATTTGATGACAACGCCTACCCTTTTTAAGGGTACCTATAGTTAATTATATGCCTTTCGTAGCCCTAAGGAATGTCGGATGCCACGGAACGAGCAATTCGTGGTCCTCCCCGATATAACGGGCTTCTGCCGAAAGAAACTCGTACCTCTGAACCAGCCCACGGAGAATATGGTCATCATAGCGCAAAGCAATCATGACAAACTCAAGGAATATGGTAAAGTAAGTTATTTTGAACAGAAATATGGCAAAATGACTATTAAATAAAGTCAGCGACTAAATGCATACATACATGAACATCAAGTCCGATTGCCTGTAGAGTGGTAGGCGATCCCGAATCTTCATCTGTCCAGATCCTGATAAACCATTCTCTGCATTGACATTTAACACCTCGTAAACACTCGGCGGTTAAAGGTACTTCTAACGATTAAAATGACAAATATATTTGACAGGTAACACGTATAGGGTAGTCAAAGTTTCGGGGGTTCATCAGTGAAACTGTTTAGTATATGGCTACTTCGAATCTTCATGCTTAACCATACAGACAGCACCTTGCGTGTCATAACCTAATTAAATGTATGAAACCGATACCGTTCTGATGCGTCACAACACAACACGACAGACAAATCTGAATGTGGCTTTATCCAAAACACACACACATTCTCGTCTCCTTACAGAGTTAAAAATCGCAGATATAATCAAATAAAGATATCGAAATAAGAAATTAAGTTACCCTTTAATTTTGCTCAAAATGGCCATTCTGATCTTTTTCCTGTGCTAGTTTGGGACGTGAAAAGAATGGAAACTAGCTGCCCAGCATCTCGTAGAAAGCGACTTAGAGACTAAAAGCAGCATACTTTTTTACATCCTCGGCTAGCACGGGGCTCCCAGGGTCACACGTAATTGTTTTTGTTTCCCCTCATCCAGACCGGCTCGCTTCAAGCCCAGACCGACCTCCAGAGGGTCAAGCAAGAGGATCAAGCCAAAGAGGAAGAGAGGAGGGCCTCCCTCAAGGCTAACCAGAAGCAACAGGGCTACAACCCTCTCGAAATTGAGGACACCACGTTGAAGGAAGATGACCGGATTCTGTACCCACTTAATAATCCTGAGAGTAAGAGATATGTAATTCGGTGTAACTCAGTTATTTGGAGCTTGACTCTGTATCAGTGGGTACAGGGTTGTAATCCCGCTTGAGTATGTACCAATGGAAATTAAGTTTTCTATGTTGCTGTCATATGAATCAAAACAGGAACACTGTATTTAAAATAGACATTTCCCCCTTTAGAAATCGTATATTCATATGTACAGTCAGCGCTAAAAGTGTAGTCCCAGTAACTTTATTAGGTTTAAGTTTATAAGAACAAAAGAAAGAAAAGATTACATTTTAAAACTGGCGCCACTATGCATCGTCATGGCCACTATACGTTCGCGTGCTTCGAAATGAATTTTTTTTTCTTATAAACGTAAACCTTATAATAATAATATTTGGACAATATTATACACATTGAACTAGCCCCTTGGTAAGTTCATTTAAGACTTGTGTTAAGGGTACTAGTCAACGTACATTTAAGAAATATATACTTATTATACATAGATAAATACATATATAGCATATATAATCAACGACCAGACTGGAAAGCAGTAGGAAAGCGTAGTTCTTAACTCTGCCTCCACCGGGAATCGAACCCGGGACCACACGATTAGCGTTCAGGTGTCTAACCAATCGCGCCACGGAGGTCGTCAAAAAAAAAATTATATAAAAAGTTACTGTGACTGCACTTTTAGCGTTGACTGTATATAGTAGGCATCGTAGAAGAACGGGAAGTCAATGAAACTGGTGGTGAGTCGAGATCGAGACAAAAGGGGATCGGTCCATTCTGAAAGGAAATGGCAAGAAAAATAAGAATACCCTCCTTAAAGAGTTACTCTAACCTTCATTTAACTTTAACAGGGCAACGTATAGGAAAATTAGAACGCCTTATGACATGTGAACGCGTTCTCAATGACACCAAGTATCAGGCTATGAGAGAGGCCCAAATACAGGAGAAAAAGGCTGCTCTAGAGAGAATGAAGGACGAAGACAAAAAGTTAGTTCTCTGATTGAAATAGAATACCTGGGTCCCTAGCCATGCCTAGCCTATAAAGTATGGGATTGATACACGCTTTGACGGTTGCCTGTCAGTTTTATATAGGACTGATAGTTCGAGTCGACATTATGTTACCACTTGGTTAGGAGAACAACTTCGTGGTCTAGTTCTCGGCGTGTTGTAGTTTGGTGCAGTTGGGCGGGTCTCTGAATTACTAGGTTTTATATTAAATTATCACCATTCACATTAGATGTCGACTATCCGGTTAACAAGTGGGTTCAAGGTAGTCATATAATGACTAACTTCATGGTTCTAGAGATAGACTTCCAAATCTCTGACTGTCACAAAATAAAATTGTCCTGAAGTAGGTTGTATAAAATAACTTAAGTATTTATTATACTTAGTAGGAGTAAATAGAATATGTTGATAGATGGTTAATATGTCTCAGATATTTCATGAACTTTTTAACCTCACCGATAACTAAGCAGCATTCGGGAAGTTGCGTCATATCTTCTCGTCGCCACTACCGCAGTGTCTTAAGACCAGGGTTTTCAATCAGTGCGTCCTACCTGTAATGACATACGGTGCCGAGACGTGGAACATGACAGTCGGGTTGGCTCACCGATTACATGTCGCTCAGCGGGCAATGGAACGTTCGATGCTGGGTATCTCGTTAAGGGACAGAGTCCGGAACGAGATTATCCGGCAGAGAACCAATGTCGTAGACATTGTCTATCGATGTTGCAAGCTGAAGTGGCAGTGGGCCGGTCACGTCTGTCGCAGAACCGACGACCGTTGGAGCAAAGCGGTTCTCGAATGGCGACCGCGTCTCGGTAAACGTAGTGTAGGACGCCCCCCCTGCCAGATGGACTGGTGACCTGAAAAAGGTCGCTGGTAGTGGTTGGCTGAGGGCCACGAGTGATCGTGTTTTGTGGCGTTACCTTGGGGAGGCCTACGTCCAGCAGTGGACTGTCATAGGCTGATTGATTGATTGATTGATTGATAACTATGCCAGAAGTGATAAAAAAGATAATATATCTCCGAAGCTCTATCCACTCCGACAATGATTTCGAGAAGTAGTTTTACAAAATTGCAGATATGTCGAGATAATGGAGAAGGAGCGGCAGGAGGCCGAAGCGAAGGAACAAGCAGAAAATGAGAGAAAGAGGAGAGAAAATATGGAGAATGCAAATGAACTCAAGAAGCAGATGGAGGCTAAGAGAGCTGATAGTGTATGTTAAATACAAATAAACTGATCGTACAAACTATAACATACACACACACACATATATATAAATATAAACATACATAACTATACTGCCAGTGCCTGTATACGGCGATACGGTTCACTACCTATCACGTTGGGTGCTGTCAATACAAATGTTCCTCATGACATCACAACCCCAATATTTGCTAAAAAGTGACGAACGAGATGCTAAATCTCTAAGGTTCTGTCCACTTTGAAATGGATTGAAGGACGGGAATGTATACAATAAATCTTAAGCCATATGAAATATGCTACAGACTTTGAAGAAAGTGATTATTGAAGAGGAATGCATCCTCACCGATAAGAAACGGATGCTGGAGGCAATCAACTACGCGAACGAGTTGAAAAAGGAACAGGAGAAGCGGGTGAGATACGTGAAGAAGTTGGACCGAGGTAAATATAGTTGTCACGGATGATACTTGTAGGTGGGCTTAATTTTAATAATAATAATAAAAGCGTTTATTTACGGCCACAAAAACATACACAATACAGAACGTTTACAATAAAAAACTTACAAACTAAGGGGTATAACTTGTGCATGTTATTGTCGGAGCAAAAGGGTTCTAACTCAGCTGGGTATGTTGCGTCTGGTGGCAAACGCAACGCTGGTTTTATGTCAAAACGACTGGAGAGCAACGTTTATATTTTAAAGAAAATAATTTTGTCTTTTTACCAAACCCTCCGACTAAGAGTAGTAATGATAGCACAAAGAATTTCTTGTGTGCACAAAGAATTTCTTGGTATACTTACTGCATCCTTTGGATTTTGATTGACTATATAATAAATAGGTACTAACTAAGATAAAATAACGCACGCTAAGTCACGAGACCTTCCTAAAAGAACTTAATTTTTGCCTTCAACGTTGGTACCACTTATCTAAGGGTACTAATATACAAAAAGATGAAATACTACTAATATTAGAGACTATGACATCAGGGATCAACATACTGTTTTATATTATACATGTGTATTAACGACGAGGGATAGGCAGATTTCCTCACGATGTTTGCCTCATTGTTGGCGACTGAAAATAATATACGTAAATGAAAATTAAATTTTGAATTTACATTCATTTGTTAAATTTATTTTTTTCAAAATTTAAAAAGTTTTCACAGGTTTTACCATATATGCTACAGCCACTAACTATGCCATATCATTAATGAAATGTACAGCGTTGGCTGAAGCCAGAAACAATAAACTGAAGCTGATTGAAGAAGAGAAGGCTTTGGACCGAAGAAACGAAGAGATCTGGAAAGAGCGCAGAGAGAAAGAGATGCAGTACAAGAAAGAGAAGGCCTTGAATGCTATGGCTAAAGACTTGTTCTTGAAGCACACGCAAAAGAGTCGAGATGTAAGTTTTCTTGTACAGTGTTGTACTTGTAAAGTAGTTGACAGGTCTATTAATTGGATCTTGATCGATATAGTTGTCGTTCATTTTCTGAGAGTTTAGTGGTTATGGTTAAAAAGAAATCCGGTGTCTTTATCTTAGCATGTGTTAAGAATCTTAAGGGTTATTTAAGGTATATGTGAAAGCTCACGGACACCCTAAATACCTTAACACTACCAACTAATCTTAGAAAGGTAATAATAATATGTTTTTTTAAATGTTAACAGCGTACTTATACTCTAATAAGGTTTACGGACTTAACATATGTACGCTTTACGACTTGTGTATACACACTCACTTTTTATTCTGGCCGAGTTGTCAGAAACTTGGGTGCTCATCTCCGAAATAACGAATTTCAATTTACAATACAATACTTAACTGTGTTTATATACGTACTAGTGACCCGCTCCGGATTCGTACCGGTATAAAATATATAGCCGTTAAATATATAGATATTATTATACATATAAACCTTCCTCTTGAATCACTCTATCTAATTAAAAAACCGCATCAAAATCCGTTGCGTAGTTTCAAAGATTTAATAATACAAAGTGACATAGGGACAGAGAAAGCGACTTTGTTTTATACTATGTAGTATACTTCTATGTACAGTCACAAGAGCAAATGCAGCTTCGTACGGACACGACAGCGGCGCGCCAGCTGAAGGCCCAGCAGGAGCTGGCCAGGTCACTCCACAGGAAGGAGCACGAGGAGATGATGAAGAGACGCAACTCCATCAAAGAACTCAACGAGGGCAGGCACCAGCAAGTGAGTATACTCGACTTAAACTTTAGTATCCGCCAAGCTTCCTTAAAACTGATTCGCAGTCTTATTTTTTTAATTCTTTATTAAGTTATTCACCACTTAGGTTATGTCATATATATATATATATATATATATATATATATATATATATATATGCTGAAGTACAAACACTGATGCCACGGCGATTGAAATTCTTGTTATTCCATCGCCATGGTTACACCAACGCCGCCAGCCGCTACAACCGAAGAAAAACGAGATCGAAGCTCCAATTCTTCTCTTCCTTGTTCTTTGGTTCGTTCCAGTTGAGGATCCAAATATAATCCCAAAGCAAACATATTTAGCCAATTTGGCATCACAACTGACTAAATATTCAGCCGAAAATAATTATTTGTATTATCAACTTTCACTGCTGACTTTGTTGACGAACCATAGACCACGATTCGCGAAGTCTTAAAACTAATAAGCAGTATGGTCACTGTTCTATCTGCGGGCACGGGGACAGGTGAGTATCAAACACGGAAGCTAGTAACACACTGCTTTATTGCAACGACAATCGCGGGGTGGGGCGCAGCCACACTTAACCTATGATATAGCTACCTATAATACACAACATCCCTCCTCCATAATCTACGAATATAATTAAAATATGATTTATAATCAATACGTGGCCGGTCACGTCTTGATCGCATGGGAGCTGGTGGTTCCGTCGGTGGGGTTGCGCATTGTGAACTGTCGTCCTCGTGAGACCCGGAAGGGTTGTTGGCTCCGGCCTCACACATGTCAGCGAGTGTACCATCAGTGCGAGGCGGCGGAGGACTGTGTAGGCCGCATTGTTCTAACGAGCTGGCTTGCGCGGGATCCTCATCTTGTACGACACTGCTACTAATCGGGGGTTCTTGTAATACACCTGGTATTTCTACATCCCAGTGGTAATCGCTTGTATTGGGGTAATGTTCGGTACGCTCACTCAGCGATCTCATCTGATCTATATGTTTAGTTACTTCAGTTTGTAACTCCGGCATAAATATTACGTACACTACGGAACCAATCTTCTTTTTTACTACTCCTCTCACCCATGTAAACTTGTTCTTATTTAGAAACTTCTTTACCCATACCTTTTGATTAATTACGAAATCTGGACGCGCTTTTCCACCGTATTGTCTAACCTGTAAAGACTGTTTACGCAACACATGTTGAGATAAGTCTGGACAATGAGACGTGACGTCATCGCTAATTAATAAATCTAATCTCGAGCGTAACGGTTTACCGTACACTAATTCTGCCGGTGACTTGCCTGTGGTACTGTTTTGCGAGTTCCTATAATCGAATAAATATTTAGCTAATTTAATCGTAATGTCCTTTTTATTTTTATTCTCTAATAATATAGATTTTAGTCCTTTTTTAACGATTTTTACATAACTCTCGGCTTGACCGTTGCTGGATGGATGATAAGTTGGTGTAAGAACATGGTTGATTCCATTAAGCAAGCAAAATTTTCTGAATTCGTCTGACGTAAACGAAGTACCGTTATCACTCACCAAGGTATGCGGTAAACCGACCCGTGAAAAAAACTCGCTTAATTTCTCGATAAGGGGTCTAGTTCCGTATGAACCTGGCATAATAAAACATTCCACCCATTTAGAGTACGCGTCTACAACTACTAGGTACATTTGCGTATCAACTGGTCCTAGGAAATCAATGTGAATTCTATAAAATGGTGCCGGCGGCTGCGGCCAGGGGGCTAGAGGCGCGTGTGGAGGGGCGGGTCGCAGCTGCGCGCACGTCACGCACTCCGCTGCTAATCGCTCCAAAATAGCGTCAACGCCTGGAAACCAGAATCTTTTCCTACATTCGGCTTTCATTTTGACAATCCCAAAATGTGAACTGTGTAACTCTTGACATAGTTTTAGTTTTAATGACTCTGGTAATATGACTTTATGACCTCGCATTAGTACCCCATTTTCATATGCGATTTCATTTCGACAAATGTGGTATGGCTTTAATTGAACGTCCGTAATTTTTCGAGGCCATCCTGACATTACATAATGTTTAACTTTTGTTAAAATCGCGTCCTTTTCGACTTCCAGTCGTAAGTCTGTTAAAGTAACCGGTAAACTACCTTCTGTTATGAAGTTCACGTAAGCGGCGCGCTCGGGTTCAATAGCTATTTCTTTCTCGCTCTTATCACTACGCATTGATAACGGACTTCTCGATAAAAAATCCGCGCTATTATGGTTACTCCGTACATACTGTATGACGTAATTATAGGCACTTAAAAACATCGCATACCTTTGTAATCTGTTCGCAGATACCTCAGGAATACCCTTGTGTGGCCCGAAAATAGATATTAAAGGTTTGTGATCTGTTTTCAACACAAAGGGTATTGAACGTCCATACAAATATTGATGATAACGCTTTACACCGAATATTATTGCAGTTGCCTCCTTTTGTATCTGCGAATAGTTTTTTTCTGCAGCTGTTAATGTCCTAGACGCGTATGAGACGGGCCGCTCGATACCTTCACTATCTTGTTGCGACAACACGGCGCCTAACCCGCTCGGTGACGCATCTACCGTTAATATAATCTTTTGTTTTGGATCGAAGTGCGCTAATGTATTATCCGATGACAGTATTTTTTTTACGTGTTCAAAAGCTGCATCGTGCTCCGAAGACCAAACCCAAGTGCTTTTTTTTTGTAAAAGATTATACAGCGGACTTAGTATGCTTGAAGCGTTAGGTACAAAATTACGGTAATAATTCGTTAGCCCTAGAAATGATTGCAATTGCGTAACGTTCATTGGTTTTGTTGCCTTCATAATAGCTTCTACTTTTTCTGGCGATTTTCTTATTCCGTTTTTGTCAATTTTGTAACCTAAATAGCTTATCTCATTTTTGAGGAATTCGCATTTTTTCCTCTGTACAGTCAACCCAACTTCTTCTAAGCGTTTCAAAACTAAGTTTAATCTGCTTATGTGTTGCTCCTTGCTAGATCCTGTCACTAAAATGTCGTCTATTAGAACTATTACACCCTCTAGGCCTTTGAGTATTCCTTCGATAGTACGCTGAAAAATAGCTGGAGCACTTGCAAGTCCAAACACTAATCTTTTAAATTTAAAAAGCCCGCGGTGAGTGTTAATGCAGGTATACTTCTGACTCTCTTCGGAAAGCAATAATTGGTTATATGCCCTAGACAAATCTACCTTTGAATATTGTTCACCCCCACAAAGCTTCGCAAATAAATCCTCAACTGTCGGAAGTGGATATTTGTCTACAATTAATTGCTTATTAATTGTAACTGAGTAATCAGCGCATATACGGACTTCACCATCTTTTCTTAAAGCTGGTACAATAGGAGAAGCATAATCGGCATACTCGACTGGTTCTATAATGTCTAGGCTCAATAAACGATTTAATTCGTTGTCAACTTTATCCTTAAGTGCAAACGCGACTGGCCGTGCTTTAAAGTATAATGGTTTATGGTCCTCTTTTAAGTGTAACGATACAACACCTTTATTAAAACATCCTAAGCTATCGGAAAATAGATTTGGATATTTCTGCAATAATTCATCAACAAAGGTGTTGTTCTGACAATCAATGTGATTTACAATCGGCGCAATTTCTAAATTAAATATTGTAATGAAATCACGGCCTAACAGCGGCGGTCCGCCCCCGCGCACTACATACACATCTAATACGCGTGAAATCCCGCCATAATAGACGTCAAGCCCGACATAACCTAAGGTTTTCATTGTTTCTCCCGAATAATTTATAAGAACCTTCTTAGTGGGTGATAACGGCACTTTCTGAAAATTATCGAGATATGTTTTTTCAGAAATTACACTTACGGCCGCACCACTATCTATTTGGAACTCTAAAATCAATCCACAGACCTTCACATTTTCCGTCATCGGTTTGCCGTTAACACATCGTATATTAAGAATAAGCTTACCGTCATCATCGTCTCCATTATCCAGACCACCCTCAACAAAATTTATCCTATCTTTTTGTTGACACATTTTACGCAAATGACCTTTGGACCCGCACTTTTTGCACTTATAATTCTTAAACCTACACTTGTCGGAATTATGATTAGAATATCCACACACACTGCACTTGTCCTTCTTCGTAATACTGAACACAACATCCTGATTAGAGATTGTGGTGGAGGAGGTCGCCGGTGGGCAGGCGGCCGCCTGCCGCGCGCACCGCACGCTCTCCGCGATGTCCACCGCCCTCGCCAATGTCATGTCCCGCTGCTCCTGACTGTACAGCTTATCACGCTCCGGCCCCGCCGATAAACCCATGAGGAACTTATCGACCAATGCTTCTTCTAGGTTCTTAAATTCGCAGTGTGCTGCTAATCCCCTGACACGTGCAGCCCATTGAGTGTGTGATTCGCCTAGCTGTTGCATAGCCGAAAAAAAACGATGTTTCTCCGAAAACCCGACACGTTTTGGTGTGAAGTGATTGTCTAGAAGTATCAAAATATCGCAAAAACTTGTTTCTTCTAACTTCTTCGGCAGCGCCAGGTTGCTAGCCAGTTTGTATGTTTGTTCGCTAAAAGCACTTAGCAATATCGCCCGTCGTTTTATTTGTGCCTTATCATTTTCGTTGGTTATATCATTAGCAATAAACCATTGATTTAATCTAGATTTATAGCTGCACCATTCTTGCGACTGATGGTCAAAAGTTGACAGTAAACCGAACGTAATGTTAGCAGACATTTTAATGTATTAATTATAATAAATTTCGTCGCCACGTGTTCTATCTGCGGGCACGGGGACAGGTGAGTATCAAACACGGAAGCTAGTAACACACTGCTTTATTGCAACGACAATCGCGGGGTGGGGCGCAGCCACACTTAACCTATGATATAGCTACCTATAATACACAACAGTCACGATGTATCACTACGATCTCCTCTCTCTGTCGTAAATAATCAGTTTTATATTAGCCGTACAGTTTTATGACAGTGCGTGCCAGCAGGCTTGGTTGATACTTTAGCGCAGAATAAAAGCGTCAATTGAAAACGTGACGAAATCTTCATCTACATCATATAAGTACGACAGTATAAGGGAACACATCGAGATCTAACCTACTTATTTCTCGGAGCAGGTAATAGTCAGTGCTTGGAAATGCGACATAGCGTATCACGTGGTATATATCTGGTTAATTTCAGGGTTTGAAGTGGCTATAGAAATCCTATACCATTGACATAATATAAAAAGCTGTCGTCGAAATGCTTAAGTTGCCTAAATTTGATGAACATTTTTTCTTCACTTTTCATCTACCGTAAATGCAATCCATCCACTTTTATCATTTCTAGCCTAAATCATCTTGAAATATTCTGGTCCCACGAACCAAAAATAATATGAATCAATATTCTATTTTCTTCCATACATACATACACATCACGCCTGATTCCCTGAAGAGGGGTAGGCAGAGATCACGGATCCCCATTTGTCTCGATCCTGACAGACTACTTTCGCTTCATTGACATTCATACATCCTCTCATACACTCTCGGCGGTTATAGGTACTCCTAACGTCACCTTTTTTCAATAAAGCGTCTATCAGACTGTTATATGTCTTATTAGGCCGGCCCCTACGTAACCGCCCTTCCACTTCACTCATATATATTTCTTTTGTCAATCTATCATTCATCCGCATAACATGTCCAAACCATCAAAGCATGCTCTTTTCAATCTTAGTCACTACATCTTCTTTCACACCGCAACCTTAATTAACCTTCCCTTATCACACTATTTTTAATTGAAATTGTTAAAATTAAATCAAATTTATTTTCTTCCATTGCTTGTTAGATCATCGACCAAAAGCGGCAAGCAGCAATGAGAGCGGCAATGGACGCGGAGTTGCTGCAAGCTACCATTCATAAAACAGATGAATGGTACGCCCAGCAAAAGGAGGTATGTTGACACCATCTACATATGAGTGTGAGGGTAACGCTGGCGAGGAAACCTACCTGTTCCTACGTAATAGTCTGCTGTACACGAGAACACCGCTCCCTATTTGTCAAGTTGGACCCCTATCACCGCATAAACAGCGGATTTCACTACATAGTATAAAACAAAGTCGCTTTCACTGTCCCTATGTATGCTTAAATCTTTGAAACTACGCAACGGATTTTGATGCAGTTTTTTTTAATGGATAGAGTGATTCAGAAGGAAGGTTTATGTGTATAATAACATCCATTAAATAGCCAGAAGTGCGAAGACGGAGCGGGTCGCTAGTAGGATTATATATGGCTGCAAAGAAAGGGGTTCTAAATTTGGTTACAGTAGTGATATTTTTAGTTTGAATGCTTCGGATAGGTAACGTATGATAGTGTGTAAGTAACGATTTGAAGATATGGTCTATAAAAAGATTCAAGTAGAAAATTAATATACAAATAAAATGATGCACATTTACATTTATCATCTTCTTACTACTTCTTCCTGTATGTAGTCGGAGGAGAAGAGGAAAGGCGCAGAAGAGTTATGTCGCCAGCAGCTGATTAAGCAGATTAATGAAAAAGAGAGGCGGAGGTAACAAATGCAATATCCAAAAATAGCTGGAAATAAATTATACTTCCAATTCAGTTTGCTTTAGTAAATACATTACTTATTTTCCCTTGAATACAAAGCAGGTAATTCCTAAAATTTGGTAAGACCAAATGCAGGCACATTATCACTTAATGCTAAAATTATATTATTATACATTGACTTGTACCGTTAAGTTGCCGTACACAAGTTTAAATTGAACTTACCAAGGCCTAGTTCAATTGGTGTAATAGTGTCGTAAATGTTATTATTATAATTAATACCCACACAAAATTAGGGGTACCGTACTATGTGCAAAAAGTTATTAGATGTATGTCTCGGAACTCTAAGCGCTTTTTGAGGTTTCACGAAACGAATTTAAGACCGTGAATGTATGTATCTTTGTATAAATGGTTTTCATTCACAGACAAGAGGAAAGGGAGAGGGTGGCGAATCTAGGCAAGGAGATGAAAGCAGCGGCAGAAGAAACGATGGCATTCGAAGCGAGAATAGCGAAGAAAAAGGTAAGAACAGTAGTGCGTAATTAGTTGTAACATTCAATTCCAAAAACTAATAAAATTCTAGATTCAGGTCATATAAAATGAATATTTTCCGACTTCTCAATCAGTATTATGTACATTTTCTCTAATAATCACGATACTGAAAATTGATTTTCTCTAAGGAATATGGTCCTGGAAATTACTATGCTCTTACAAACATGTTCTTGAAAATGATTTTTCTCTGACAAACATATTTCCGAAAATGAATATTCTATAACAATAATGATCCTGAAAATGACTTTTCATTAATAAACATGATTCTGAAAGTTAATATTCTACATCAAACATGATCCAGATAATTACTATGCTCTTTCTGAAAGAGTCATCAAAAAGAATATTATCTGACAAACATGATCCTGGAAAGGACTACTCTCTTACATACATGATCCTGAAAAGGACTATTCTCTTAGAAACATGATCCTGAAAAGGACTATTCTCTTACATACATGATCCTGGAAAGGACTATTTTCTTACATTAATTATCCTGAAATGATCTATTCTCTTAAATCATTATCCTGAAAAGGACTATTCTCTTAGAAACATGATCCTGAAAGGGATTATTCTCTTACGAACATGATCCTGAAAAGGACTATTCTCTTACAAACATGATCCTGAAAAGGACTATTCTCTTACATACATGATCCTGAAAAGGACTATTCTCTTAGAAACATGATCCTGAAAAGGACTATTCTCTTACATACATGATCCTGAAATGGACTTCTCTTTTACATACATGATCCTGGACAGGACTACTCTCTTACATACATGATCCTGGAAAAGACTGTTCTCTGACATACTTGATGCTGAAAAGGACTACTCCCTTACAAACATGGTTCTGTTAATGATTATTATCTGCTATCAAGATCTTAAAAATGACTATTATTTAACATACAAGATCGTGAAAATGACTATTTTTTTACAAACATAGTCCCGACAATGACTAAGCTCTTACAAACATGTTCCTGAAAATGATTATTGTCTGACAATCATGACACTGCAATTAATATTCGCTATCAAGCCTGATCCTGAAATTTTCTTAATTACTTTTCTCTAATAGCCAAAAATTAGTTCTAATTCTTGAGAATATTAAATTATTTTGTTTAATTATTTTATTAATTTTTCCCAGACGGAGCAATTGATGCGTCAGCTCCCTGAGAAATACGTGTCTAAAGTGGAACAGCAGATTCGGAAGGTTGGCTTCAAGATCTAACTGTTCCGTGGACTATTGTGACTATGTAGCCATTTTGAAATAAAGATGACTCATAATAGATAAACCGTTTTTATATTTAATTCTTTATATATACATTTATTCACGACTTTACGTCCCGAACGGGATAGACAGAGACTATCTATCGCCACCTGGAACGATCCTGACAAATCTCTCTTACTTCACTAACACCCATTAACCTTCTCAACATGGTGTTCTGTTCTTCAAACTACGTACGCGCCTTGAGAAGAATGGCTCCAATTTGATCTGTATAAATTCTACGCGGCCTAGGCCGTCCAACTCTACTATACCATACCTCTTTGTCTTTATAGATTCCTTTTGTAATTCTTTTAATAAGCAATTATAGTCAGTACATGCCTTTTGCTGTAACAATGACGTAATTTTCTAACAGACATGGTCCTGAAAAGGACTTTGTTGTAAAAACATGGTCCTGAATAGGACTATTTTCTGACAGACATGGTCCTAAAAAGGACTTTGTTGTAACATACATGGTCCTGAAAAGGACAATTTTCTAACAGACATGGTACTAAAAAGGACTATTTTCAAACAGACATGGTCCTGAAAAGTACTTTGTTGTAACATACATTGTCCTGAAAAGGATTTTTCTGACAGACATGGTCCTAAAAAGGACATTGATGTAACATACATGGTCCTGAAAAGGACTATTTTCTGACAGACATGGTCCTTAAAAGGACTTTGTTGTAGCATACATGGACCTGAAAATGACTTTTTTCTAACAGGCATGGTCCTGAAAAGGACTATTTACTAACAAAAATTGTCGTGAAAAGGACTTTGTTGTAACAAACATGGACCTGATAAGGACTATTTTGTAGAAAACAAAGTCCTGAAAAGGACTATTTTCTAACAGACATGGTCCAGAAAAGGACAATTTTCTAATAGACATAGTCCTGAAAAGGACTTTTTTCTAATGGTAAAAAATTATTACTTTTCTCTAATGGAGAATACTGGTACTGGAATATGTTTCACACCAACTTTTTTATGCACAGACAAACCATTTATTCTTTTTTTTTATAAACCTGGGAACACTTAATAGAAAAAAAGAAAGTGGTTTTTTTTCAAATTGACTTTGACAGTTTGGTCTGTTTTCTTTTTCGAAATTTCGGTTTGAAAATTCAAAAGAGATGGTTTTTGAAGTTTGAACTAAATCAGTATAAATCTCGGAAATCAACTGGAATCGAAAGGTAAGTTCTTCTAGCATTTATTGATATGTCTATAGTTACTCAGCAATGAAGGTTATTTTCGGGTTATCTTGCATGTAATTTCTTTTTTGATGATTTTTCATAGTGGGAATAATATTCCCTCTAACCTGTAAAGGTACCATAGGTATAATGTGGTGCAAAGAAACTTTCCTTAGAATTTCTTCTTTCTTTCTGCTTTAGAGTGCTACTTTTGTTATCCGCAGCTTAATAAAATGAACAAGCCACTAAAAGATGATGAAGTAGAGGCAGCATTACTGGAAATGTTTGATTTCCCGTCTGATCCGTACAATTCTGAAGATGACAAGGAATCGGATGAGGAAGAAACATCTTACAATGCCGCGAAACTGAAGCGGATTTTAGAGAATTTAGATGAGCCAAGCCTGCGGTCTTCTGAAGCAATTAGGGTATCACCTCAGCCTTCTATTTCATGTGCAGAAATGCTCTTTAGCCCCTCTTCTCTTAGTATTGTAAATCCAATCCCATTGGCTGAAGAGAGACTGAATAATGGACGGCAACTGGGAAGAAATATTGACTGCGGAAGGGGAAGGGTACGTGGACGTGGTGCAGGATGGATAAGAGGACGCGGTACGGGCAGGGGAAGCGGACGAGAGACAGGACAGAAAAAGAAAGCAAGGACGAGTGGTAGAATTCCGGATCGTGAGGATAATAACTCTACAGATGATAGCAACTCGGCAGAGTTCGAAGGAGATTCAGGAGAAAATTCTTCTGACGAAGACGAAGATGTGTGGAAAAACAGTTCTTGGACTGACGATAGGCCAGAGCCTGACATCTTCGATAGTGTCCCCATGACTCCAAAACGGATGTTGCCATCAAATGCCAGACCTATTCGACATATCGAAAAATTTCTAACACAAGAAGTTTTTGAGTTGATTGTTCGGGAAACCAACTTGTATGCTAGCCAAAATAATGTATTAGGGTGGACTGAACTCGACATCAAAGAATTGAAAGCTTTCTTAGGAATCATCATAATAATGGGCTACAACATTTTACCCTCCATGGAGCTTTATTGGTCTACTGATCCCGGTTTTAAAGTTGATGAGATAGCTTCCACCATGCCTTATAGAAGATTCAAGCAAATACTACGATATTTGCATTTGAATGACAATTCAAAGCAACCTGGCAGATCCAGCCCCGATTATGATAAGTTGTACAAAATTCGACCTTTAGTAACACTTCTCAACAGTCTTTTTCAAAATACTGCTAATAACTCTTCATCGCAGTCTGTAGACGAATCCATGATAGTCTTCAAAGGGAGGTCCTCTTTGAAGCAGTACATGCCCCTAAAGCCCATCAAAAGAGGGTTCAAGGTGTGGTGTCGTTGCGACAGTTCTTCTGGTTATCTCTACGAGTTTGACATATATACAGGAAAAGATGGTGATAGAGTTGAAGACAATTTAGGAGCGAAGGTAGTAACGAAGTTGACGGAAAAAATGATAGGTATGGAAGCAGTGCATGTCACATTTGATAACTTTTTTGTGGATATGAAATCATGAAATCCCTGTATGAAAATGGTATTCACGCCAGCGGCACTGTTCGCAGACAAAGAGCAGACCTGCCCAAACTTGTGAAAAACAACAAGAAATTGAAGATGAAAAAGGGTGAGCATAAGTGGAGAGCAAAAGATGATGTTGCTTTTGTGGTCTGTCAGGATACAAAGGAGGTGCTGTTCTTGACTAATGCTTTCCATCCAAACGTCAATAAAACGTTTGTAACCAGGACTCAAAAGGACGGTACGAAAACTGATGTTGGGTGTCCTGCAGTAGTAAAACAGTACGCGAAAAGAATGGGTGAAGTCGATCACTTTGACCACATTAAAGGTACATAATATTCGGTTGGACGAAGGAGCAAGAGGTGGTGGCTAAGCATATTTTATTTTCTTTTGGATGCCTGCATCACAAATGCATTTTTGCTCTACAACACAAATTTGAACTCCACAAAACTTTCCAATCTGGAGTTTCGTATAGCCTTAGCAAAAGGTCTTATCGGTGGATTTTCGTCCCGAAAACGTCGTTCTAAAGGAGTGAACTACATAGTTAGAAAGAAAGTGGCCGTTTCTGATAACTATCAGAAGTTAGTTCACATGATTGCTCCAGAAAATCGCTTCTCCAGCGTTGGAGAGCACATGCCAGTTGATCTACCAACATATCAAAGATGCCGACATTGCAGTACAAAGATAAAGGATAAGAGGTCAAAGATAAAGTGCGGCAAATGTGGAGTTCCGTTATGCATAACGCCATACTTTCTGAATTTTCGTACACAAGTTCCAGCATAAGTCTTCACCGAATTTGTTCCGAGCTTTAGGGTCTAGTCGTACCCGTCTCTTACTGTATGCCAAGTTTTATTTTGATTTTTACATTTTTTTTCTAACTACCAAATAAGTATGTTTGCTAAGTGTTGATTTTTATAGCAATTATATTCACCGGTGTGTAAATGCAAGTGAGAGTTGAATATGAGGTTGATTTATCGTTAAATACATAAATATAACATAACAAAGGAAAAGTGTCTTATTTAGTTGATGTCTGCTACTGGCAGAGGGAATATATTTACCACCAATAAATAAATATATATATTTTTAATATAACTTTACGCGTTATAAGTAACCCAAAATCGAAATAAAACTCAAAATATGTTGGCTAGATCATTATGTCCGTTAAGGGCTTAAGGATATTTCTGAAAAGAACTATCATCCCTTAAGGATATTCCTGAAAAGGACTATCGTCCTTCAAGAATATTCCTGAAAAGGATTATCGTCCTTCAAGGATATTCCTGAAAAGGACTATCGTCCTTCAAGGATATTCCTAAAAAGGACTATCATCCTTCAAGTAAATTCCTACAAAGGACTGACATCCTTTAAAGATATTCTTGAAAAAGACTATCATCCTTCAATGATATTCTTGAAAAGGACTTTCGTCATTCAAGGATATTCCTGAAAAGGACTATCCCCTTCAAGGATATTCCTGAAAAGGACTATCGTCCTTCAAGGATATTCCTGAAAAGGACTAACATCCTTCAAGGATATTGCTGAAAAAGACTATCATCCTTCAAGAATATTCCTGAAAAGAACTATCGTCCTTCAAGGATATTCCTGAACAGGACTTTCGTCATTCAAGGATATTCCTAAAAAGGACTATCAATCTTCAAGGATATTCCTGAAAAGCACTATCGTCCTACAAGGATATTCCTGAAAAGGACTACCGTGCTTCAAGGATATTCCTGAAAAGGACTATCGTCGATCAAACGTAGTCCTGAAAAGGGCTTTCGTCATTCAAGGATATTCCTAAAAAGGAATATCGTCCTTCAAGGATATTCCTGAAAAGGACTATCGTCCTTGAAAGATATACCTGAAAAAGTACTACCGTCCTTCAAAGATATTCCTGAAAAGGACTATGGTCCTTCAAGGATATACCTTAAAAGGACTACCGTCCTTCAAGGATATTCCTGAAAAGGACAATCGTCCTTCAAGGATATACCTGAAAAGTACAACCGTCCTTCAAGGATATACCTGAAAAGGACTACCGTCCTTCGAGGATATTCCTGGGAAAGACCATCGTCCTTCAAGGATATTCCTGATAAGGACTCTCGTCCTTCAAGGATATTCCTGAAAAGGACTATCGTCCTTCAAGGATATTCCTGAAAAGGACTATCGTCGATCAAACGTAGCCCTGAAAAGGCCTATGGTCCTTCAAGGATATTCCTGAAAAGGACTATGGTCCTTCAAGGATATACCTGAAAAGGACTACCGTCCTTCAAGGATAATTCTGAGAGAGACTACCGTCCTTCAAGGATATTCCTGAAAAGGACTATCGTCCTTCAAGTATATTCTTGAAAAGGACTATCGTCCTTCAAGGATATTCCTGATAAGGACTATCGTCCTTCAAACGTAGTCCTGAAAAAGACGTTCGTCCTTCAAGGATATTCCTAATAAGGACAATCGTCCTTCAAACGTAGTCCTGAAAAGGACGTTCGTCTTTCAAGGATATTCCTGAAAAGGATTATCGTCCTTCAAGGATATTCCTGAAAAGGACTTAAAACCTTCAAGGATATTCCTGAAAAGGACTATAATCCTTCAAGGATAATCCTGAAAAACACAATCGTCCTTTAAGGATATTCTTGAAAAGAACTTTCATCCTTCAAAGATAATCCTGAAAATCACTATCGTCCTTCAAGGATATTCCTGAAAAGGACTATCATCCTTCAAGGATATTCCTGAAAAAGACTATCATCCTTCGAGTATAGACCAGAAAAGGACTATCATCCTTTAAGGATATTTTTGAAAAGGACTTTCGTCCTTCAAGGATATTCCTGAAAAGGACACTCGTCCTCCAAGGATATTCCTGAAAAGGACTATCGTCCTTCAAACGTAGTCCTGAAAAGGACTATGATCCTTCAAGGATATTCCAGAAAAGGACTATCGTCCTTCAAGGATATTCCTGAAAAGTACTATCGTCCTTCAAACGTAATCCTGAAAAGGACTATGGTCCTTCAAGGATATTTCTGGAAAGGACTATCGTCCTTCAAGGATATTCCTGAAAAGGACACTCGTCCTTCGAGGATATTCCTGGGAAAGACTATCGTCCTTCAAGGATATTCCTGAAAAGGACAACCGTCCTTCAAGAATATTCCAGAAAAGGAATATCGTCCTTCAAGGATATTCCTGAAAAGTACTATCGTCCTTCAAACGTAGTCCTGAAAAGGACTATGGTCCTTCAAAGATATTCCTGAAAAGGACACTCGTCGTTCAAGGATATTCCTGAAAAGGACTATCGTCCTTCAAACGTAGTCCTGAAAAGGACTATGGTCCTTCAAGGATATTCCTGAAAAGGACTATCATCCTACAAGGATATTCCTGAAAAAGACTATCATCCTTCAAGTATACGCAAGAAAAGGACTATCATCCTTCAAAGATATTCTTGAAAAGGACTTTCGTCCTTCAAGGATATTCCTGAAAAGGACACTCGTCCTTCAAGGATATTCCTGTAAAGGACTATCGTCCTTCAAACGTAGTCCTGAAAAGGACTATGGTCCTTCAAGGATATTCCTGAAAAGGACTATCATCCTTCAAGGATATTCCTGAAAAAGACTATCATCCTTCAAGTTTAGTCCAGAAAAGGACTATCATCCTTCAAAGATATTCTTGAAAAGGACTTTCGTCCTTCAAGGATATTCCTGAAAAGAACTCTCGTCCTTCAAGGATATTCCTGAAAAGGACTAACATCCTTCAAGGATATTCCTGAAAAAGACGTTCATCCTTCAAGAATATTCCTAAAAAGGACTTTCGTCATTCAAGGACGTTCCTAAAAAGGACTATCATCCTTCAAGGAAATTCCTGCAAAGGACTTACATCTTTTAAAGTTATTCTTGAAAAAGACTATCATCCTTTAAGAATATTCTTGAAAAGAACTATCGTCCTTCAAACGTAGTCTTGAAAAGGACTATGGTCCTTCAAGGATATACCTGAAAAGGACTACCGTCCTTCAAGGATATTCCTGAAAAGGACTATCGTCCTTCCAGGATATTCCTGAAAAGGACTTTCAATATTCAAAGATATTCCTGAAAAGGACTATCGATCTTCAAGGATATTCCTGAAAAGGACTATCATCCTTCAAGAAATATTCCTGAACAGGACTTTCGTCATTCAAGGATATTCCTTAGAAGGATAGAATATTCCTGAAAAGCACTATCGTCCTACAAGGATATTCCTGAAAAGGACTACCGCGCTTCAAGGATATTCCTGAAAAGGACTATCGTCCTTCAAGGATATTCCTGAAAAGGACACTCGTCCTTCGAGGATATTCCTGGGAAAGACTATCGTCCTTCAAGGATATTCCTGAAAAGGACAACCGTCCTTCAAGAATATTCCAGAAAAGGAATATCGTCCTTCAAGGATATTCCTGAAAAGTACTATCGTCCTTCAAACGTAGTCCTGAAAAGGACTATGGTCCTTCAAAGATATTCCTGAAAAGGACACTCGTCGTTCAAGGATATTCCTGAAAAGGACTATCGTCCTTCAAACGTAGTCCTGAAAAGGACTATGGTCCTTCAAGGATATTCCTGAAAAGGACTATCATCCTACAAGGATATTCCTGAAAAAGACTATCATCCTTCAAGTATACGCAAGAAAAGGACTATCATCCTTCAAAGATATTCTTGAAAAGGACTTTCGTCCTTCAAGGATATTCCTGAAAAGGACACTCGTCCTTCAAGGATATTCCTGTAAAGGACTATCGTCCTTCAAACGTAGTCCTGAAAAGGACTATGGTCCTTCAAGGATATTCCTGAAAAGGACTATCATCCTTCAAGGATATTCCTGAAAAAGACTATCATCCTTCAAGTTTAGTCCAGAAAAGGACTATCATCCTTCAAAGATATTCTTGAAAAGGACTTTCGTCCTTCAAGGATATTCCTGAAAAGAACTCTCGTCCTTCAAGGATATTCCTGAAAAGGACTAACATCCTTCAAGGATATTCCTGAAAAAGACGTTCATCCTTCAAGAATATTCCTAAAAAGGACTTTCGTCATTCAAGGACGTTCCTAAAAAGGACTATCATCCTTCAAGGAAATTCCTGCAAAGGACTTACATCTTTTAAAGTTATTCTTGAAAAAGACTATCATCCTTTAAGAATATTCTTGAAAAGAACTATCGTCCTTCAAACGTAGTCTTGAAAAGGACTATGGTCCTTCAAGGATATACCTGAAAAGGACTACCGTCCTTCAAGGATATTCCTGAAAAGGACTATCGTCCTTCCAGGATATTCCTGAAAAGGACTTTCAATATTCAAAGATATTCCTGAAAAGGACTATCGATCTTCAAGGATATTCCTGAAAAGGACTATCATCCTTCAAGAAATATTCCTGAACAGGACTTTCGTCATTCAAGGATATTCCTTAGAAGGATAGAATATTCCTGAAAAGCACTATCGTCCTACAAGGATATTCCTGAAAAGGACTACCGCGCTTCAAGGATATTCCTGATAAGGACTATCGTCTTTGAAAGATATACCTGAAAAAGTACTACCGTCCCTCAAGGATATTCCTAAAAAGGACAATGGTCCTTCAAGGATATACCTGAAAAGGACTTTCGTCCTTCAAGGATATACCTGGAGAGGACTATCGTCCTTCAAGGATATTCTTGAAAAGGACTATCATCCTTCAAGGATATTCCTGAACAGGACTTTCGTCATTCAAGGATATTCCTTAGAAGGATAGAATATTCCTAAAAAGCACTATCGTCCTACAAGGATATTCCTGAAAAGGACTATCTCGCTTCAAGGATATTCCTGAAAAGGACTATCGTCTTTGAAAGATATACATGAAAAAGTACAACCGTCCCTCAAGGATATTCCTAAAAAGGACAATGGTCCTTCAAGGATATACCTGAAAAGGACTTTCGTCCTTCAAGGATATACCTGAAAACGACTACCGTCCTTCAAGGATATTCCTGAAAAGGACTATCCCCTTCAAGGATATTCCTGAAAAGGACACTCGTCCTTCGAGGATATTCCTGGGAAAGACTATCGTCATTCAAGGATATTCCTGAAAAAGACTAACATCCTTCAAGGATATTCCTGAAAAAGACTATCATCCTTCAAGAATATTCCTGAAAAGGACTATCGTCCTTCAAGGATATTCCTGAACAGGACTTTCGTCATTCAAGGATATTCCTAAAAAGGACTATCAATCTTCAAGGATATTCCTGAAAAGGACTATCGTCTTTGAAAGATATACCTGAAAAAGTACTACCGTCCCTCAAGGATATTCCTAAAAAGGACAATGGTCCTTCAAGGATATACCTGAAAAGGACTTTCGTCCTTCAAGGATATACCTGGAGAGGACTATCGTCCTTCAAGGATATTCTTGAAAAGGACTTTCGTCCTTCAAGGATATACCTGAAAAGGACTTTCGTCAATCAAGGATATTCCTAAGAAGGACTACCGTCCTTCAAGGATATTCCTGAAAAGCACTATCGTCCTACAAGGATATTCCTGAAAAGGACTACCGTGCTTCAAGGATATTCCTGAAAAGGACTATCGTCGATCAAACGTAGTCCTGAAAAGGGCTTTCGTCATTCAAGGATATTCCTAAAAAGGAATATCGTCCTTCAAGGATATTCAAGTATTGTCCTGAAAAGGACTATCATCCTTCAAGGATATTCCTGAAAAAACCTATTATCCGTTAAGTAAATTCCTGAAAAGGACTATGGTCCTTCAAGGATATTCCTGAAAAGGACTATCATTCTTGAAGGATATTCCTAAAAAAGAATTTCATCCTTCAAGGATATTCCTAAAATGGACTACCGTCCTTCAAGGATATACTTGAAAAGGACTACCGTCCTCCAAGGATATTCCTGAAAAGGACTTTCGTCATTCAAGGATATTGCTGAAAAGGACTATCGTCCTTCAAGGATATTCCTGAAAAGGACTTTCGTCATTCAAGGATATTCCTGAAAAGGACTATCGTCCTTCAAGGATATTCCTGAAAAGGATTATAGTCCTTCAAGGATATTCCTGAAAAGGACTTTCGTCATTCAAGGATATTCCTGAAAAGGACTATCGTCCTTCAAGGATATTCCTGAAAAGGATTATAGTCCTTCAAGGATATGCCTTAAAAGGACAACCGTCCTTCAAGGATATTCCTGAAAAAGACTATCGTCCTTCAAGGATAATTCTGAGAAAGACTACCGTCCTTCAAGAATATTCCTGAAAAGGACTATCGTCCTTCAAACGTAGTCCTGAAAAGGACTATGGTCCTTCAAAGATATTTCTGGAAAGGACTATCGTCGATCACACGTAGTCCTGGAAAGGCCTATGGTCCTTTAAATATATTCCTTAAAAGGACTATCATCCTTCAAGGATATTCCCAAAAAGGACTGCCGTCCCTCAAGGATATTCCTGAAAACAAGTATCATCCTTCAAGGATGTTCCGAAAAAGGACTATCATCCTTCAAGGATATTCCTGAAAAGGATTATAGTCCTTCAAGGATATGCCTGAAAGGACAACCGTCCTTCAAGGATATTCCTGAAAAAGACTATCGTCCTTCAAGGATAATTCTGAGAAAGACTACCGTCCTTCAAGGATATTCCTGAAAAGGACTATCGTCCTTCAAACGTAGTCCTGAAAAGGACTATGGTCCTTCAAAGATATTTCTGGAAAGGACTATCGTCTATCAAACGTAGTCCTGGAAAGGCCTATGGTCCTTTAAATATATTCCTTAAAAGGACTATCATCCTTCAAGGATGTTCCGAAAAAGGACTATCATCCTTCAAGGATATTCCTGAAAAGGACTTACATCCTTCAAGGATATTCCTGAAAATGACTATCATCCTTCAAGGGTATTCCTGAAAAGGACTATGGTCCTTCAAGGATATTCCTGAAAGTCTCTTTCAGCTATTCACTCAGCCATCGGCGTGGCCACCCAATGTCAAGTGCGCGGAGTGGTTTCGTCGACGCCCCCGTGCCGTGGGGCTCGGGGGGGCAGCCGCGGCGTCACCGACCACGCCTACCGCTAAACAACCGTAACGGTCGCACGACTAGCATCCTATACCAGAACTGTCGCGGACTAAGAACGAAGCTTATTATTAGCTTATCGCACTGGTGGGCGTTGACGCGCATCACCCGCCGCTTGCGGTGGCCGTGCGCCGACTGAGTGGGGTGGGCGTGTCTGCGCGCGATCCCCACTCTTCGTGGCGGTCGGCGGCGGCGATGGGCATGGGCAGTGATGCGTCGGCCGCTGGCGGTGTTGGATATGTGCCGTACGGCGAGCGTGGATGTGGATGGAATTTCTATAAGTGTGACTTCACTCGCTTGTATCAGAATATTATGAATGCGGAATGGTCGGAGATGTATGGACTGACAGATGTGAATGAGGCACTAGATTGTTTTTATAATACGTTTAATACCATTATTAGTGAATGCACTCCCATTAAAAAGCGTTTTGCAAAGAACTCGGGGTACAATTATCCTGATTGGTTCGATGCTGAAATAATACGCGACATTAGACATAAGGCGATGCTTCATAGAGCATACAAGATTAACAAAACTGAAAGTAATTATGCAAAGTTTTCTAGCTTTCGCGCGAGCCTGAAACTTAAAATGAGTGCGTCCCGCGATAGATACATAGCGGTCCTGCAAAGCAACTTCAGAGATGACCCCGGGTCGTTCTGGCGGTTTGTGAAGGCGGGGCGAGAGAGGGCTGGTCTCTCCGGGAGTATCGTCCGGGATGGGGACCCGTTGTCTGACCAGGAGGCGGCGACAGAGTTCGCGCGCTGCTTCCAGGCGGTGTTCAGGCCCGGGGAGCCGCGGCTGGACGTGACGCGGGCCCAGCGCGTGGCCGGTGCCGAGCGGTGTGGCGGGGGGGGCCCGCGTGCACGTGCCTTGCGTGGGCGAGGCTGACGTGGTCGCTGCTTTGCGGCGGCTGCCCGCCCGGCGCTCGTGTGGTCCCGACGGCATACCGGCGTTTGTTGTGAGGGCCTGCGGGCGCTCGCTGATGTCGCCGCTCCTGCATATCTTCAACCTGTGCCTGGGGTCCGGCGTATATCCCGAGCTGTGGAAGGTGTCGCGGGTGGTCCCCATCCACAAGGCGGGGGCGGTGGATGACGTGTCCAACTACAGGCCCATAGCTATACTCTCTGCCTTCGCTAAGCTGTTCGAGTCTGTGTTGCGGAGTAGGATGCTCGTCCAGATTTCTCCGCATTTGGCGGAGGCCCAGCACGGTTTTCGTCCTGGGCGGGGGACGCATAGTAATCTTGTATGCTTTATGTCTTACGTGTCGCCTTGTGTCGACGCTGGAGGGCAGGTGGACGCTGCCTATTTCGACTTCCGGAAGGCCTTCGACATGGTGGATAACGACATCTTACTCACTAAGCTGGCGGGAGTCGGTTGCACTCCGCAGCTTCTGTCGTTATTCGCCAACTACTTCAGTCACCGACGTCAATATGTTGATTACAGAGGCTCCTTTTCGGACCTCTATCACACGAGTTCCGGGACCAACCAGGGAAGCACCCTGGGCCCCTTGGCATTTTTGATTATGATCAATGACCTTCCGGAGGTGGTTAGGCATGCGGTCTGTTTGCTCTTCGCGGACGACCTGAAGCTGCTTCTGTCGGTGGATGATGAGGGCGACTGTCACAGGTTGCAGTCGGACATCGACAGGGTGGCGGAGTGGGGCGTCCGCAACCTACTTGACTTTAACGTTGCCAAGTGCGAGGTGGTGAGCTTCGGCCGGGCTCGCTCGCCGCGGCGCTACCCCTACCGCCTGGGGAACGATCTCCTTCGGCGCGTGGACGCGGTGAGCGACCTGGGTGTGCGCGTCACCTCTCAATTGTGCTTTAGGGAACACGTCCGGAAGATTTGCAAGCAAGCCTTTCGGAATTTAGGGTTTATTCTTCGTACTTGTGCAGGCTTTCACAGCATACATGCTGTAAAGGTTCTGTACAACTCATTGGTACGAAGTAGATTAGAGACGAGTGCTATTATTTGGAATCCACATGAAGCTAAATATAGCCTTATGCTGGAACGAGTCCAAAATAAATTTTTAAGGTATATTTATTGGAAGTCGTATGGTACATATCCATTCTATCCGCTGATGTATCCCACGCTGTTCATCTTGGGCATGGTGGGGTACGATAGGCTGGAGGCGCGCAGGTCCTGGGTGCTAGTCAGCTATTTGCTTGCCGTCCTGAGGGGGATAGAGCACAACCCCATGGTGCTCGGGCAGCTTGCGCTGTGCGTGCCCAGTGGCTCCCTCAGGCGCCGTCGCGATAGGCTGCTGCGGGTGCCTGCGTGTCGTTCGGAGCTCCTCCGGCGGTCGCCCCTCGTGCGCGGCATCCGGCTGCTCAACGGCATGGCCGACCTGGTGGACCTCTTCGTCTGCGGCAGGACTGAGTTCAGGGGGGTTGCCATGCGTTACATATGCTATGAGCTTTGATTGCCTCTGCTGATGCTTTAAATAATTATTGTTATCTAGGTTTAGTGTTCAATGTTTTTTGTGTAATTTCAGTGTAAATGTTTATTAGTAAATTGTATTGTATTGGCAATGATACCGTATTGGGAAACCTGTGATGGTGTTATTGTGAAATGTAAATAAATAAATAAATAAGTAAATTCCTTAAATAAACTATTATCCTTTAAGTAAATTCCTGAAAAGGACTATAGTCCTTCAAGGATATTGCTGAAAAGGACTATCGTCCTCCAAGGATATTTCTCAAAAGGACTATCGTCCTTCAAGGATATTCCTGAAAAGGACTTTCATCATTCAAGGCTATTCCTGAAAAAGACTATGATCGTTCAAGTATAGTACTGAAAAGGACTAACATCCTTCAAGGATATTCCTGAAAAAAACTATAATCCTTTAAGTAAATTCCTGAAAAGGACTATTATAGTCTTTCAAGGATATTCCTGAAAAGGACTACCGTCCTTCAAGGATATTCCTGAAAAGGACTATCATCCCTTAAAGATGATCCTAAAAAGGACTTACATCCTTCAAGGGTATTCCTGAAAAAAACTATCATCCTTCAAGGATATTCCTAAAAAAGACTATCATCCTTCAAGTACAGTCCTGAAAAAGACTATGATCGTTCAAGTATAGTACTGAAAAGGACTAACATCCTTCAAGGATATTCCTGAAAAAAACTATAATCCTTTAAGTAAATTCCTGAAAAGGACTATAGTCTTTCAAGGATATTCCTGAAAAGGACTTTCATCATTCAAGGCTATTCCTGAAAAAGACTATGATCCTTCAAGTATAGTACTGAAAAGGACTATCATCCTTCAAGGATATTCCTGAAAAAACTATAATCCTTTAAGTAAATTCCTGAAAAGGACTATAGTCTTTCAAGGATATTACTGAAAAGGACTACCGTCCTTCAAGGATATTCCTGAAAAGGACTATCATCCCTTAAAGATGATCCTAAAAAGGACTATCATCCTTCAAGGATATTCCTGAAAAGGACTTACATCCTTCAAGGGTATTCCTGAAAAAAACTATCATCCTTCAAGGATATTCCTAAAAAAGATTATCATCCTTCAAGTATAGTCCTGAAAAGGATTATCATCCTTCAAGTATAGTCCTGAAAAGGACTATCATCCTTCAAGGATATTCCTGAAAAAACCTATTATCCGTTAAGTAAATTCCTGAAAAGGACTATGGTCCTTCAAGGATATTCCTGAAAAGGACTATCGTTCTTCAAGGATATTCCTAAAAAAGACTTTCATCCTTCAAGGATATTCCTGAAATGGACTACCGTCCTTCAAGGATATTCCTGAAAAAGACGACCGTCCTTCAAGGATATTCCTGAAAAGGACTTTCGTCATTCAAGGATATTCCTGAAAAGGAATTTCGTCATTCAAGGATATTCCTGAAAAGGACTATCGTCCTTCAAGGATATTCCTGAGAAAGACTATAGTCCTTCAAGGATAATTCTGAGAAAGACTATCGTCCTTTAAGGAAATTCCTGAAAAAGACTATGGTCCTTCAAGGATATTCCTGAAAAAGACTTTCATCCTTCAAGGATATTCCTGAAAAGGACTACCGTCCTTCAAGGATATTCCTGAAAAGGACTTTCGTCATTCAAGGATATTTCTGAAAAGGACTATCGTCCTTCAAACGTAGTCTTGAAAAGGACTATGGTCCTTCAAGGATTTTCCTGAAAAGGACTATCACCCTTCAAGCATATTCCTGAATAGGACTATCGTCCTTCAAGGATATTTCTGAAAAGGACTAGTGTCCTTCAAGGATATTCCTGAAAAGGACTATCGTCCTTCAAGTATAGTACTGAAATGGACTTTCATCCTTCAAGGATATTCCTGAAAAAAACTATAATCCTTTAAATAAATTCCTGAAAAGGACTAAAGTCCTTCAAGGACATTCCTGAAAAGGACTATCGTCCTTCAAGGATATTCCTGTAAAGGACTTTCGTCCATCAAGGATATTCCTGAAAATGACTATCGTCCTTCAAGGATATTCCTGTAAAGGACTTTCGTCCTTCAAAGATATTCCTGGAAATGACAACCGCCCTTCAAGGATATTTCTGAAAAGGACTATCGTCCTTCAAGAATATTCCTGAAAAAGACTTTCTTCCTTCAAGGATATTCCTGAAAAAGAATATCGTCCTTTAAGGATATTCCTGAAAAGAACTATCGTCCTTTAAGGATATTCTTGAAAAGAACTTTCATCATTCAAGGATATTCCTGAAAAAAACTTTTATTCTTTAAATAAATTCATGAAAAGGACTATCATCCTTCAAGGATATTCCTGAAAAAAACTATTATCCTTTAAGTAAATTCCTGAAAAGGACTATGGTCGTTCAAGGATATTCTTAAAAAGGCCTTTCGTCCTTCAAGGATATTCCTGAAAAGGACTAACATCTTTTAAGGATATTCCTGAAAAAGAGTATCATTCTTCAAGGATAATCCTGACAAGGATCATTCTTCAAGGATATTCCTGAAAAGGACTATCGTCCTTCAAGGATAATCCTGAAAAACACGATCGTCCTTTAAGGATATTCCTGAAAAAAACTTGTTTTCTTTAAATTAATTCCTGAAAAGGACTATAATCCTTCAAGGATATTCCTGAAAAAAACTATTATCCTTTAAGTAAATTCCTGCAAAGGACTATGGTCCTTCAAGGATATTCGTAAAAAAGGACTTACATCCTTCAAGGATATTCCTGAAAAAGAGTATCATTCTTCAAGGATATTCCTGACAAGGATCATTCTTCAAGGATATTCCTGAAAAGGACTATCGTCCTTCAAGGATATTCCTGAAAAGGACTATGGCCCTTCAAGGATATTCCTGAAAAGGACTATCGCCCTTCAAGGAAATTCCTGAAAAGGACTATCGTCCTTCAAGGATATTCCTAAAAATACCATCATGCTTCAAGGATATTCCTGAAAAATGGTCCTTTAAGGATATTCCTTAAAAGGACTATCGTCCTTCAAGGATATTCTTGAAAAGGACTATCGTCCTTCAAGGATATTCCTGAAAAGGACTTTCGTTATTCAAGGATATTCCTAAAAAAGACTTTCATCCTTCAAGGATATTCCTGAAATGGACTACCGTCCTTCAAGGATATTCCTGAAAAAGACGACCGTCCTTCAAGGATATTCCTAAAAAGGACTTTCTTCATTCAAGGATATTCCTGAAAAGGAATTTCGTCATTCAAGGATATTCCTGAAAAGGACTATCGTCCTTCAAGGATATTTCTGAGAAAGACTAAAGTCCTTCAAGGATAATTCTGAGAAAGACTATCGTCCTTTAAGGAAATTCCTGAAAAAGACTATGGTCCTTCAAGGATATTCCTGAAAAAGACTTTCATCCTTCAAGGATATTCCTGAAAAGGACTACCGTCCTTCAAGGATATTCCTGAAAAGGACTTTCGTCTTTCAAGGATATTTCTGAAAAGGACTATCGTCCTTCAAACGTAGTCTTGAAAAGGACTATGGTCCTTCAAGGATTTTCCTGAAAAGGACTATCACCCTTCAAGCATATTCCTGAATAGGACTATCGTCCTTCAAGGATATTTCTGAAAAGGACTAGTGTCCTTCAAGGATATTCCTGAAAAGGACTATCGTCCTTCAAGTATAGTACTGAAATGGACTTTCATCCTTCAAGGATATTCCTGAAAAAAACTATAATCCTTTAAATAAATTCCTGAAAAGGACTAAAGTCCTTCAAGGACATTCCTGAAAAGGACTATCGTCCTTCAAGGATATTCCTGTAAAGGACTTTCGTCCATCAAGGATATTCCTGAAAATGACTATCGTCCTTCAAGGATATTCCTGTAAAGGACTTTCGTCCTTCAAAGATATTCCTGGAAATGACAACCGCCCTTCAAGGATATTCCTGAAAAGGACTATCGTCCTTCAAGAATATTCCTGAAAAAGACTTTCTTCCTTCAAGGATATTCCTGAAAAAGAATATCGTCCTTTAAGGATATTCCTGAAAAGAACAATCGTCCTTTAAGGATATTCTTGAAAAGAACTTTCATCATTCAAGGATATTCCTGAAAAAAACTTTTATTCTTTAAATAAATTCATGAAAAGGACTATCATCCTTCAAGGATATTCCTGAAAAAAACTATTATCCTTTAAGTAAATTCCTGAAAAGGACTATGGTCCTTCAAAGGTTATTCTTAAAAAGGCCTTTCGTCCTTCAAGGATATTCCTGAAAAGGACTAACATCTTTCAAGGATATTCCTGAAAAAGAGTATCATTCTTCAAGGATAATCCTGACAAGGATCATTCTTCAAGGATATTCCTGAAAAGGACTATCGTTCTTCAAGGATATTCCTTAAAATACCATCATGCTTCAAGGATATTCCTGAAAAATGGTCCTTCAAGGATATTCCTAATAAGGACTATCGTCCTTCAAACGTAGTACTGAAAAGGACGTTCGTCCTTCAAGGATATTCGTAATAAGGAGAATCGTCCTTCAAACGTAGTCCTGAAAAGGACGTTCGTCCTTCGAGGATATTCCTGAAAAGGACTATTGTCCTTCAAGGATATTCCTGAAAAGGACTTACATCCTTCAAGGATATTCCTGAAAAGGACTATCATCCTTCAAGGATAATCCTGAAAAACACGATCGTCCTTTAAGGATATTCCTGAAAAGAACTTTCATCCTTCAAAGATAATCCTGAAAAGGAATTTCGTCATTCAAGGATATTCCTGAAAAGGACTATCGTCCTTCAAGGATATTCCTGAGAAAGACTATAGTCACTCAAGGATAATTCTGAGAAAGACTATCGTCCTTTAAGGAAATTCCTGAAAAAGACTATGGTCCTTCAAGGATATTCCTGAAAAAGACTTTCATCCTTCAAGGATATTCCTGAAAAGGACTACCGTCCTTCAAGGATATTCCTGAAAAGGACTTTCGTCATTTAAGGATATTCCTGAAAAGGACTATGGTCCTTCAAGGATATTCTTGAAAAGGACTATCGCCCTTCAAGGATATTCCTGAAAAGGACTATCGTCCTTCAAGGATATTCCTAAAAATACCATCATGCTTCAAGGATATTCCTGAAAAATGGTCCTTTAAGGATATTCCTGAAAAGGACTATCGTCCTTCAAGGATATTCTTGAAAAGGACTATCGTCCTTCAAGGATATTCCTGAAAAGGACTATCGTCATTCAAGGATATTCCTAAAAAAGACTTTCATCCTTCAAGGATATTCCTGAAATGGACTACCGTCCTTCAAGGATATTCCTGAAAAAGACGACCGTCCTTCAAGGATATTCCTGTAAAGGACTTTCGTCCTTCAAGGATATTCCTGAAAATGACTATCGTCCTTCAAGGATATTCCTGTAAAGGACTTTCGTCCTTCAAGGATATTCCTGAAAATGACAACCGCCCTTCAAGGATATTCCTGAAAAGGACTATCGTCCTTCAAGGATATTCCTGAAAAAGACTTTCTTCCTTCAAGGATATTCCTGAAAAAGAATATCGTCCTTTAAGGATATTCCTGAAAAGAACTATCGTCCTTTAAGGATATTCTTGAAAAGGACTATCGTCCTTCAAGGATATTCCTGAAAAGGACTTTCATCATTTAAGGTTATTCCTAAAAAAAACTTTTATTCTTTAAATAAATTCCTGAAAAGGACTATCATCCTTCAAGGATATTCCTGAAAAAAACTATTATCCTTTAAGTAAATTCCTGAAAAGGACTATGGTCCTTCAAAAATATTCTTAAAAAGGACTTTCGTCCTTCAAGGATATTCCTGAAAAGGACTTACATCCTTCAAGGATATTCCAGACAAGGATCATTCTTCAAGGATATTCCTGAAAAGGACTATCGTCCTTCAAGGATATTCATGAAGAGGATCATCCTTCAAGGATATTCCTGAAAAGGACTATCGTCTTCAAGGATATTCCTGAAAAGGACTACCGTCCTTCAAGGATATTCCTGAAAAGGACTACCGTCCTTCAAGGATATTCCTGAAAAGGACTATCGTCCTTCAAGGATATTCCTGAAAAGGTCTTTCGTCATTCAAGGATATTTCTGAAAAGGACTATCGTCCTTCAAACGTAGTCTTAAAAAGGACTATGGTCCTTCAAGGATTTTCGTGAAAAAGACTTTCATCATTCAAGGATATTCCTGAAAAAAACTTTTATTCTTTAAATAAATTCCTGAAAAGGACTATCATCCTTTAAGGATATTCCTGAAAAAAACTTTTATCCTTTAAGTAAATTCCTTAAAAGGACTATGGTCCTTCAAGGATATTCTTAAAAAGGACTTTCGTCCTACAAGGATATTCCTGAAAAGGACTTACATCCTTCAAGGATATTCCTGAAAAAGAGTATCATTCTTCAAGGATATTCCTGATAAGGATCATTCTTCATGGATATTCCTGAAAAGGACTATCGTCCTTCAAGGATATTCATGAAGAGGATTATCCTTCATGGATATTCCTGAAAAGGACTATCGTCTTTTAAGGATATTCCTGAAAAGGACTATCGTCCTTCAAGGATATTCCTAAAAAAGAATTTCATCCTTCAAGGATATTCCTGAAAAAAACTATAATCCTTTAAGTAAATTCCTGAAAAAGACTATCGTCCTTCAAGGATATTCCTGAAAAGAAATATCGTCCTTTAAGGATATTCCTGAAAAGGACTATCGTCTTTCTAGGATATTCCTGAAAAGGACTATCATCATTCAAGGATAGTACTGAAAAAAACTTTTGTCCTTTAAATAAATTCCTGAAAAGGACTATCATCTTTCAAGGATATTCCTGAAAAAAACTTTTATCCTTTAAGTAAATTTTAAAAAAGGACTATAGTCTTTCAAGGATATTCCTGAAAAGGACTATCATCCTTCAAGTATATTCCTGAATAGGACTATGGTCCTTCAAGGATATAGCAGAAAAAAACTTTTATTTTTTAAATAAATTCCTGAAATGGACTATCATCCTTCAAGGATATTCCTGAAAAAAACTATTATCCTTTAAGGATATTCCTGAAAAGGACTATCGCCCTTTAAACGTAGTCCAGAAAAATACTATCATCCTTCAAGGATATCCTTAGAGGACAAAAGTCCATTTCAGGAATATCCTTGAATGACGATAGTCCTTTTCAGAAATATCCTTAAGGGACGATAGTCCTTTTCAGGAATATCCTTAAAGGACGAAAGTCCTTTTTAACAATATCCTTGAAGGACCATAGTCCTTTTCAGGAATATCCTTGAATGATGATAGTCCTTTTCAGGAATATCTTTGAAGGACGATAGTCCTTTTCAGGAACATCCTTAAAGGACGATAGTCCTTTTCAGGAATATACTTAAAGGACGATATTCCTTTTCAGGAATTTCCTTGAAGGAAGAAAGTCTTTTTCAGGAATATCCTTGAAGGACGATAGTCATTTTCAGGAATATCCTTGAAGGGCGGTAGTCATTTTCCGGAATATCCTTGAAGGACGAAAGTCCTTTACAGGAATATCCTTGAAGGACGATAGTCATTTTCAGGAATATCCTTGAAGGACGAAAATCCTTTACAGGAATATCGTCCTTTAAGGAAATTCTTGAAAAAGACTATGGTCCTTAAAGGATATTCCTGAAAAAGACATTCATCCTTCAAGGATATTCCTGAAAAGGACTACCGTCCTTCAAGCATATTCCTGAATAGGACTATCGTCCTTCAAGGATATTTCTGAAACGGACTAGTGTCCTTCAAGGATATTCCTGAATAGGACTATCGTCCTTCAAGTATAGTACTGAAATGGACTTTCATCCTTCAAGGATATTCCTGAAAAAACTATAATCCTTTAAATAAATTCCTGAAAAGGACTATAGTCCTTCAAGGATATTCCTGAAAATGACTATCGTCCTTCAAGGATATTCCTGTAAAGGCCTTTCGTCCTTCAAGGATATTTCTGAAAATGACAACCGCCCTTCAAGGATATTCCTGAAAAGGACTATCGTCCTTCAAGGATATTCCTGAAAAGGACTTTCATCCTTCAAGGATATTCCTGAAAAAATCTATTATCCTTTTAGTAAATTGCTTAAAAGGACTATGGTCCTTCAAGGATATTCTTAAAAAGGACTTTCGTCCTTCAAGGATATTCCTGAAAAGGACTTACATCCTTCAAGGATATTCCTGAAAAAGAGTATCATTCTTCAAGGATATTCCTGAAAAGGACTATCGTCCTTCAAGGATATTCATGAAGAGGATCGTCCTTCAAGGATATTCCTGAAAAGGACTATTGTCCTTTAAGGATATTCCTGAAAAGGACTATCGTCCTTCAAGGATATTCCTGAAAAAGACTTTCATCCTTCAAGGATATTTCTGAAAAGGACTACCGTCCTTCAAGGATATTCCTAAAAAGGACTATCGTCCTTCAAGAATATTCCTGAAAAGGACTATGGTCCTTCAAGGATATTCCTGAAAAGGACTATCGCCCTTCAAGGATATTCCTAAAAAGGACTTTCGTCCTTCCAGGATATTCCTGAAAAGGACTATCGTCCTTCAAGGATATACCTGAAAAAGAATATCGTCCTTTAAGGATATTCCTGAAAAGAACTATCGTCCTTTAAGGATATTCTTGAAAAGGACTATCGTCCTTCAAGGATATTCCTGAAAAGGACTTTCATCATTCAAGGATATTCCTGAAAAAAACTTTTATTTTTTAAATAAATTCCTGAAAAGGACTATCATCCTTCAAGGATATTCCTGAAAAAAACTATTATCCTTTAAGTAAATTCCTTAAAAGGACTATGGTCCTTCAAGGATATTCTTAAAAAGGATTTTCGTCCTTCAAGGATATTCCTGAAAAGGACTTACATCCTTCAAGGATATTCCTGATAAGGATCATTCTTCATGGATATTCCTGAAAAGGACTATCGTCCTTCAAGGATATTCATGAAGAGGATCATCCTTCAAGGATATTCCTGAAAAGGACTATCGTCTTTTAAGGATATTCCTGAAAAGGACTATCGTCCTTCAAGGATATTCCTGAAAAAGACTTTCATCCTTCAAGGATATTCCTGAAAAGGACTACCGTCCTTCAAGGATATTATTGAAAAGGACTATCGTCCTTCAAGGATATTCCTGAAAAGAAATATCGTCCTTTAAGGATATTCCTGAAAAGGACTATAGTCCTTCAAGGATATTCCTGAAAAGGACTATCGTCCTTCCAGGATATTCCTGAAAAGGACTACCATCCTTCAAGGATATTCCTGAAAAGGACTTACATCCTTCAAGGATATTCCTGAAAAAGAGTATCATTCTTCAAGGATATTCCTGAAAAGGACTATCGTCCTTCAAGGAAATTCATGAAGAGGATCATCCTTCAAGGATATTCCTGAAAAGGACTATTGTCCTTCAAGGATAATCCTGAAAAGGACTATAGTCCTTCAAGGATATTCCTGAAAATGACTATTGTCCTTCAAGGATATACCTAAAAATACCATCATGCTTCAAGGATATTCCTTAAAAATGGTCCTTTAAGGATATTCCTGAAAAGGACTATCGTCCTTCAAGGATATACTTGAAAAGGACTATCGTCCTTCAAGGATATTCCTAATAAGGACTATCGTCCTTCAAATGTAGTACTGAAAAGTACGTTCGTCCTTCAAGGATATTCCTGAAAAGGACTATCGTCCTTCAAGGATATTCCTGAAAAGGACTTACATCCTTCAAGGATATTCCTGAAAAGGACTATCATCCTTGAAGGATAATCCTGAAAAACACGATCGTCTTTTAAGGATATTCCTGAAAAGAACTTTCATCCTTCAAAGATAATCCTGAAAATCACTATCGTTCTTCAAGAATTTTCCTGAAAAGGACTATCATCCTTCAAGGATTTTTCTAAAAAGACTATCATCCTTCAAGTATAGTCCAGAAAAGGACTATCATCCTTCAAGGATATTCTTAAAAAGGACTTTCGTCCTTCAATGATATTCCTGAAAAGGATACTCGTCCTTCAAGGATATTCCTGAAAAGGACTATCGTCTTTCAAACGTAGTCCTGAAAAGGACTATGGTCCTTCAAGGATATTCCTGAAAAGGACTATCGTCCTTCACGGATATTTCTAAAAAGGACTTTCGTCCTTCAAACGTAGTCTTGAAAAGGACTACTGTCCTTCAAGGATATTCCTGAAAAGGACTTTCATCATTCAAGGATATTCCTGAAAAAAATTTTTATTCATTAAATAAATTCTTGAAAAGGACTATCATCCTTCAAGGATATTCTTGAAAAAATCTATTATCCTTAAAGTAAATTGCTTAAAAGGACTATGGTCCTTCAAAGATATTCTTAAACAGGACTTTCGTCCTTCAAGGATATTCCTGAAAAGGACTTACATCCTTCAAGGATATTCCTGAAAAAGAGTATCATTCTTCAAGGATATTCCTGAAAAGGACTATCGTCCTTCAAGGATATTCATGAAAAGGATCATCCTTCAAGGATATTCCTGAAAAGGACTGTTGTCCTTTAAGGATATTCCTGAAAAGGACTATCGTCCTTCAAGGATATTCCTGAAAAAGACTTTCATCCTTCAAGGATATTTCTGAAAAGGACTACCGTCCTTCAAGGATATTCCTGAAAAGGACTATCGTCCTTCAAGGATATTCCTGAAAAGGACTTTGGTCCTTCAAGGATATTCCTGAAAAGGACTATCGCCCTTCAAGGATATTCCTAAAAAGGACTTTCGTCCTTCCAGGATATTCCTGAAAAGGACTATCGTCCTTCAAGGATATACCTGAAAAAGAATATCGTCCTTTAAGGATATTCCTGAAAAGAACTATCGTCCTTTAAGGATATTCTTGAAAAGGACTATCGTCCTTCAAGGATATTCCTGAAAAGGACTTTTATCATTCAAGGATATTCCTGAAAAAAACTTTTATTTTTTAAATAAATTCCTGAAAAGGACTATCATCCTTCAAGGATATTCCTGAAAAAAACTATTATCCTTTAAGTAAATTCCTTAAAAGGACTATGGTCCTTCAAGGATATTCTTAAAAAGAACTTTCGTCCTTCAAGGATATTCCTGAAAAGGACTTACATCCTTCAAGGATATTCCTGATAAGGATCATTCTTCATGGATATTCCTGAAAAGGATTATCGTCCTTCAAGGATATTCATGAAGAGGATCATCCTTAAAGGATATTCCTGAAAAAGACTTTAATCCTTCAAGGATATTCCTGAAAAGGACTACCGTCCTTCAAGGATATTCCTGAAAAGGACTATCGTCCTTCAAGGATATTCCTGAAAAGAAATATCGTCCTTTAAGGATATTCCTGAAAAGGACTATAGTCCTTCAAGGATATTCCTGAAAAGGACTATCGTCCTTCCAGTACATTCCTGAAAAGGACTACCATCCTTCAAGGATATTCCTGAAAAGGACTTACATCCTTCAAGGATATTCCTGAAAAAAAATATCATTCTTCAAGGATATTCCTGAAAAGGACTATCGTCCTTCAAGGAAATTCATGAAGAGGATCATCCTTCAAGGATATTCCTGAAAAGGACTATTGTCCTTTAAGGATATTCCTGAAAAGGACTATAGTCCTTCAAGGATATTCCTGAAAAGGACTATCGTCCTTCAAGGATATACCTAAAAATACCATCATGCTTCAAGGATATTCCTTAAAAATGGTCCTTTAAGGATATTCCTGAAAAGGACTATCGTCCTTCAAGGATATTCTTGAAAAGGACTATCGTCCTTCAAGGATATTCCTAATAAGGACTATCGTCCTTCAAATGTAGTACTGAAAAGTACGTTCGTCCTTCAAGGATATTCCTGAAAAGGACTATCGTCCTTCAAGGATATTCCTGAAAAAGACTTTCTTCCTTCAAGGATATTCCTGAAAAAGAATATCGTCCTTTAAGGATATTCCTGAAAAGAACTATCGTCCTTTAAGGATATTCTTGAAAAGGACTATCGTCCTTCAAGGATATTCCTGAAAAGGACTTTCATCATTCAAGGATATTCCTGAAAAAAACTTTTATTCTTTAAATAAATTCCTGAAAAGGAATATCATCCTTTAAGGATATTCCTGAAAAAAACTTTTATCCTTTAAGTAAATTCCTTAAAAGGACTATGGTCCTTCAAGGATATTCTTAAAAAGGACTTTCGTCCTACAAGGATATTCCTGAAAAGGACTTACATCCTTCAAGGATATTCCTGAAAAAGAGTATCATTCTTCAAGGATATTCCTGATAAGGATCATTCTTCATGGATATTCCTGAAAAGGACTATCGTCCTTCAAGGATATTCATGAAGAGGATTATCCTTCAAGGATATTCCTGAAAAGGACTATCGTCTTTTAAGGATATTCCTGAAAAGGACTATCGTCCTTCAAGGATATTCCTGAAAAAGACTTTCATCCTTCAAGGATATTCCTGAAAAGGACTACCGTCCTTCAAGGATATTATTGAAAAGGACTGTCGTCCTTCAAGGATATTCCTGAAAAGAAATATCGTCCTTTAAGGATATTCCTGAAAAGGACTATAGTCCTTCAAGGATATTCCTGAAAAGGACTATCGTCCTTCCAGGATATTCCTGAAAAGGACTACCATCCTTCAAGGATATTCCTGAAAAGGACTTACATCCTTCAAGGATATTCCTGAAAAAGAGTATCATTCTTCAAGGATATTCCTGAAAAGGACTATCGTCCTTCAAGGAAATTCATGAAGAGGATCATCCTTCAAGGATATTCCTGAAAAGGACTATTGTCCTTCAAGGATAATCCTGAAAAGGACTATAGTCCTTCAAGGATATTCCTGAAAATGACTATTGTCCTTCAAGGATATACCTAAAAATACCATCATGCTTCAAGGATATTCCTTAAAAATGGTCCTTTAAGGATATTCCTGAAAAGGACTATCGTCCTTCAAGGATATACTTGAAAAGGACTATCGTCCTTCAAGGATATTCCTAATAAGGACTATCGTCCTTCAAATGTAGTACTGAAAAGTACGTTCGTCCTTCAAGGATATTCCTGAAAAGGACTATCGTCCTTCAAGGATTATCCTGAAAAGGACTTACATCCTTCAAGGATATTCCTGAAAAGGACTATCATCCTTCAAGGATAATCCTGAAAAACACGATCGTCTTTTAAGGATATTCCTGAAAAGAACTTTCATCCTTCAAAGATAATCCTGAAAATCACTATCGTTCTTCAAGAATTTTCCTGAAAAGGACTATCATCCTTCAAGGATTTTTCTAAAAAGACTATCATCCTTCAAGTATAGTCCAGAAAAGGACTATCATCCTTCAAGGATATTCTTAAAAAGGACTTTCGTCCTTCAATGATATTCCTGAAAAGGATACTCGTCCTTCAAGGATATTCCTGAAAAGGACTATCGTCTTTCAAACGTAGTCCTGAAAAGGACTATGGTCCTTCAAGGATATTCCTGAAAAGGACTATCGTCCTTCACGGATATTTCTAAAAAGGACTTTCGTCCTTCAAACGTAGTCTTGAAAAGGACTACTGTCCTTCAAGGATATTCCTGAAAAGGACTTTCATCATTCAAGGATATTCCTGAAAAAAATTTTTATTCATTAAATAAATTCTTGAAAAGGACTATCATCCTTCAAGGATATTCTTGAAAAAATCTATTATCCTTAAAGTAAATTGCTTAAAAGGACTATGGTCCTTCAAAGATATTCTTAAACAGGACTTTCGTCCTTCAAGGATATTCCTGAAAAGGACTTACATCCTTCAAGGATATTCCTGAAAAAGAGTATCATTCTTCAAGGATATTCCTGAAAAGGACTATCGTCCTTCAAGGATATTCATGAAGAGGATCATCCTTCAAGGATATTCCTGAAAAGGACTGTTGTCCTTTAAGGATATTCCTGAAAAGGACTATCGTCCTTCAAGGATATTCCTGAAAAAGACTTTCATCCTTCAAGGATATTTCTGAAAAGGACTACCGTCCTTCAAGGATATTCCTGAAAAGACTATCGTCCTTCAAGGATATTCCTGAAAAGGACTTTGGTCCTTCAAGGATATTCCTGAAAAGGACTATCGCCCTTCAAGGATATTCCTAAAAAGGACTTTCGTCCTTCCAGGATATTCCTGAAAAGGACTATCGTCCTTCAAGGATATACCTGAAAAAGAATATCGTCCTTTAAGGATATTCCTGAAAAGAACTATCGTCCTTTAAGGATATTCTTGAAAAGGACTATCGTCCTTCAAGGATATTCCTGAAAAGGACTTTCATCATTCAAGGATATTCCTGAAAAAAACTTTTATTTTTTAAATAAATTCCTGAAAAGGACTATCATCCTTCAAGGATATTCCTGAAAAAAACTATTATCCTTTAAGTAAATTCCTTAAAAGGACTATGGTCCTTCAAGGATATTCTTAAAAAGGACTTTCGTCCTTCAAGGATATTCCTGAAAAGGACTTACATCCTTCAAGGATATTCCTGATAAGGATCATTCTTCATGGATATTCCTGAAAAGGACTATCGTCCTTCAAGGATATTCATGAAGAGGATCATCCTTAAAGGATATTCCTGAAAAAGACTTTAATCCTTCAAGGATATTCCTGAAAAGGACTACCGTCCTTCAAGGATATTCCTGAAAAGGACTATCGTCCTTCAAGGATATTCCTGAAAAGAAATATCGTCCTTTAAGGATATTCCTGAAAAGGACTATAGTCCTTCAAGGATATTCCTGAAAAGGACTATCGTCCTTCCAGTACATTCCTGAAAAGGACTACCATCCTTCAAGGATATTCCTGAAAAGGACTTACATCCTTCAAGGATATTCCTGAAAAAAAATATCATTCTTCAAGGATATTCCTGAAAAGGACTATCGTCCTTCAAGGAAATTCATGAAGAGGATCATCCTTCAAGGATATTCCTGAAAAGGAATATTGTCCTTCAAGGATATTCCTGAAAAGGACTATAGTCCTTCAAGGATATTCCTGAAAAGGACTATCGTCCTTCAAGGATATACCTAAAAATACCATCATGCTTCAAGGATATTCCTTAAAAATGGTCCTTTAAGGATATTCCTGAAAAGGACTATCGTCCTTCAAGGATATTCTTGAAAAGGACTATCGTCCTTCAAGGATATTCCTAATAAGGACTATCGTCCTTCAAATGTAGTACTGAAAAGTACGTTCGTCCTTCAAGGATATTCCTGAAAAGGACTATCGTCCTTCAAGGATATTCCTGAAAAAGACTTTCTTCCTTCAAGGATATTCCTGAAAAAGAATATCGTCCTTTAAGGATATTCCTGAAAAGAACTATCGTCCTTTAAGGATATTCTTGAAAAGGACTATCGTCCTTCAAGGATATTCCTGAAAAGGACTTTCATCATTCAAGGATATTCCTGAAAAAAACTTTTATTCTTTAAATAAATTCCTGAAAAGGAATATCATCCTTTAAGGATATTCCTGAAAAAAACTTTTATCCTTTAAGTAAATTCCTTAAAAGAACTATGGTCCTTCAAAGATATTCTTAAAAAGGACTTTCGTCCTACAAGGATATTCCTGAAAAGGACTTACATCCTTCAAGGATATTCCTGAAAAAGAGTATCATTCTTCAAGGATATTCCTGATAAGGATCATTCTTCATGGATATTCCTGAAAAGGACTATCGTCCTTCAAGGATATTCATGAAGAGAATTATCCTTCAAGGATATTCCTGAAAAGGACTATCGTCTTTTAAGGATATTCCTGAAAAGGACTATCGTCCTTCAAGGATATTCCTGAAAAAGACTTTCATCCTTCAAGGATATTCCTAAAAAAGACTATCATCCTTCAAGTACAGTCCTGAAAAAGACTATGATCGTTCAAGTATAGTACTGAAAAGGACTAACATCCTTCAAGGATATTCCTGAAAAAAACTATAATCCTTTAAGTAAATTCCTGAAAAGGACTATAGTCTTTCAAGGATATTCCTGAAAAGGACTTTCATCATTCAAGGCTATTCCTGAAAAAGACTATGATCCTTCAAGTATAGTACTGAAAAGGACTATCATCCTTCAAGGATATTCCTGAAAAAACTATAATCCTTTAAGTAAATTCCTGAAAAGGACTATAGTCTTTCAAGGATATTACTGAAAAGGACTACCGTCCTTCAAGGATATTCCTGAAAAGGACTATCATCCCTTAAAGATGATCCTAAAAAGGACTATCATCCTTCAAGGATATTCCTGAAAAGGACTTACATCCTTCAAGGGTATTCCTGAAAAAAACTATCATCCTTCAAGGATATTCCTAAAAAAGATTATCATCCTTCAAGTATAGTCCTGAAAAGGATTATCATCCTTCAAGTATAGTCCTGAAAAGGACTATCATCCTTCAAGGATATTCCTGAAAAAACCTATTATCCGTTAAGTAAATTCCTGAAAAGGACTATGGTCCTTCAAGGATATTCCTGAAAAGGACTATCGTTCTTCAAGGATATTCCTAAAAAAGACTTTCATCCTTCAAGGATATTCCTGAAATGGACTACCGTCCTTCAAGGATATTCCTGAAAAAGACGACCGTCCTTCAAGGATATTCCTGAAAAGGACTTTCGTCATTCAAGGATATTCCTGAAAAGGAATTTCGTCATTCAAGGATATTCCTGAAAAGGACTATCGTCCTTCAAGGATATTCCTGAGAAAGGACTATAGTCCTTCAAGGATAATTCTGAGAAAGACTATCGTCCTTTAAGGAAATTCCTGAAAAAGACTATGGTCCTTCAAGGATATTCCTGAAAAAGACTTTCATCCTTCAAGGATATTCCTGAAAAGGACTACCGTCCTTCAAGGATATTCCTGAAAAGGACTTTCGTCATTCAAGGATATTTCTGAAAAGGACTATCGTCCTTCAAACGTAGTCTTGAAAAGGACTATGGTCCTTCAAGGATTTTCCTGAAAAGGACTATCACCCTTCAAGCATATTCCTGAATAGGACTATCGTCCTTCAAGGATATTTCTGAAAAAGGACTAGTGTCCTTCAAGGATATTCCTGAAAAGGACTATCGTCCTTCAAGTATAGTACTGAAATGGACTTTCATCCTTCAAGGATATTCCTGAAAAAAAACTATAATCCTTTAAATAAATTCCTGAAAAGGACTAAAGTCCTTCAAGGACATTCCTGAAAAGGACTATCGTCCTTCAAGGATATTCCTGTAAAGGACTTTCGTCCATCAAGGATATTCCTGAAAATGACTATCGTCCTTCAAGGATATTCCTGTAAAGGACTTTCGTCCTTCAAAGATATTCCTGGAAATGACAACCGCCCTTCAAGGATATTTCTGAAAAGGACTATCGTCCTTCAAGAATATTCCTGAAAAAGACTTTCTTCCTTCAAGGATATTCCTGAAAAAGAATATCGTCCTTTAAGGATATTCCTGAAAAGAACTATCGTCCTTTAAGGATATTCTTGAAAAGAACTTTCATCATTCAAGGATATTCCTGAAAAAAACTTTTATTCTTTAAATAAATTCATGAAAAGGACTATCATCCTTCAAGGATATTCCTGAAAAAAACTATTATCCTTTAAGTAAATTCCTGAAAAGGACTATGGTCGTTCAAGGATATTCTTAAAAAGGCCTTTCGTCCTTCAAGGATATTCCTGAAAAGGACTAACATCTTTTAAGGATATTCCTGAAAAAGAGTATCATTCTTCAAGGATAATCCTGACAAGGATCATTCTTCAAGGATATTCCTGAAAAGGACTATCGTCCTTCAAGGATAATCCTGAAAAACACGATCGTCCTTTAAGGATATTCCTGAAAAAAACTTGTTTTCTTTAAATTAATTCCTGAAAAGGACTATAATCCTTCAAGGATATTCCTGAAAAAAACTATTATCCTTTAAGTAAATTCCTGCAAAGGACTATGGTCCTTCAAGGATATTCGTAAAAAAGGACTTACATCCTTCAAGGATATTCCTGAAAAAGAGTATCATTCTTCAAGGATATTCCTGACAAGGATCATTCTTCAAGGATATTCCTGAAAAGGACTATCGTCCTTCAAGGATATTCCTGAAAAGGACTATGGCCCTTCAAGGATATTCCTGAAAAGGACTATCGCCCTTCAAGGAAATTCCTGAAAAGGACTATCGTCCTTCAAGGATATTCCTAAAAATACCATCAGGCTTCAAGGATATCCTGAAAAATGGTCCTTTAAGGATATTCCTTAAAAGGACTATCGTCCTTCAAGGATATTCTTGAAAAGGACTATCGTCCTTCAAGGATATTCCTGAAAAGGACTTTCGTTATTCAAGGATAGTCCTAAAAAAGACTTTCATCCTTCAAGGATATTCCTGAAATGGACTACCGTCCTTCAAGGATATTCCTGAAAAAGACGACCGTCCTTCAAGGATATTCCTAAAAAGGACTTTCTTCATTCAAGGATATTCCTGAAAAGGAATTTCGTCATTCAAGGATATTCCTGAAAAGGACTATCGTCCTTCAAGGATATTTCTGAGAAAGACTAAAGTCCTTCAAGGATAATTCTGAGAAAGACTATCGTCCTTTAAGGAAATTCCTGAAAAAAGACTATGGTCCTTCAAGGATATTCCTGAAAAAGACTTTCATCCTTCAAGGATATTCCTGAAAAGGACTACCGTCCTTCAAGGATATTCCTGAAAAGGACTTTCGTCTTTCAAGGATATTTCT